>NIPQ01115213.1:0-13876 GCA_002806875.1 Lepidotrigona ventralis hoosana
CCCCAAAAAAAAAAAAAAAAAAAGAAAAAAAGGAAAAAAACCACGTCTCTGGCTCTCATCTGCACTCTGTTCTCGCGCCGCTGAAACGATGAACGAAAGAACGTGCAAGAGGGACAGGTGTTGGAGGAGGAAAATCGAAACTGCCAGCTCGGTCAAGGGTATCGTTACTGGCCGGAGACAGAGAGAGAGAGAGAGAGAGAAAGAGAGGAGTCGATCCGGTTACCAATATCGGCGATCAAAGGGGAAACCAGCTCCCGGGGCGTCCGGTGTCCTAATACGCGGTCCATATTCAATTTTTCCTGGCAAACACTCGTTCACGATATCATCCGTTGTCTTTCACAAGCGGGTAGAAACCTCTGATGGTGCTTGAATAACTGACCTGATCTGTCGATAGACGTTGCATCGTAAAACGTGGTGGGTAACAGGAAGATCACAGTGGTGTGATAGACGTTGGAGACGTTGTTTCATTCCGGAACGAAGGCAGAGGTTTGCAGTTCGGGTGGAACGTTGAGTGAAACCTGGTGAAGTAGGGGTGTGTTCGGCGAGGAGCTTGGGGATGAAAGCTTGATTATTCTTGACTTCGTACCTTAACGATGGATACTGGGAATTTTGAGAATTTGTAAATTGCTAGGTATAATTGTTGTTTGTCCATTGGGTACCGAGGATTTGTAAGTTGCAGAATAGATTTTTTTTACATATTTTTACTTTTATATTAATATTAATAATTTTGCCGGAGGCTGCGAATATTGGAAATTTTCAAATTACTTTTACTTGTTAATGTTATTGTTCGTGTAATTTTATTGAACGATGCGAATTTTGTCATAAACAGATCACAAAGAGCGATTTTATGGGAAATTTATAAAGATACTACATTTTATATGTTACGTGAATTCTATACATTTATGTTTCCCACGAACTATTTTTCCGCGGTCCAATTGTTTATAATACTGAAAATAATTACGCGTACAGCGTGAATTTTTTCCAGTCAAAATAATTTTTACTCACAAAACGTTTGTTCACGAGATATATAGTGATTGGCAATAGGATGAAACGTGAACGCGCAAACATGGCAATAAGAGTCGAAATAATTTAATATTTTTATTTACTAATATTTTATTTTTAAATACTTTCGAATGCTTTGGCGGTCGTATAATGTACAACGAGAGTAATTGAAAATTCAGGTCAATCGATTTTCGATATTTACACGTAATACAAGCGTTTATGGATTCTTGAACGATTCATTTTTATAGCGGTTGTCGCAGATCGCACGCGTGAGCATGAATACAAACCTGCACGCTTCGCGTTATAGAAATTGTTCCTTAAGGTATCGAAAGCGTTGCGTTTTATCGAAACGAAATTGTCGTTTTATAAATGGCACATCCCGTTTCATCGATGCCTTCTAAATATTATTGTAATGATACACTTTTGTTGAGAAACAGTGAAAAATGGGACGATGCATTGTTACAAAATATATAATAATTAATCCAAAAATTTTGGGACAAAGTCTTTTCATTTTATTATTGAATACTGTTGCAAGTAATATGTGATATTTTATAATACAATTATTTAAATATATTGCATAATCACATACTTAAATAAACACATTATATATATATTTTAATATTTATATTTTAATATTTTAATAAATTTTAAAAATTCTTTGTTGTATAAAATAATATTTTGAGAAAGGGTAGACTGTAGTATACCGGGGATATATTTTGAAAGAAAATGAGAATTATTAATTTCTATTTGATTAAAATTCAATAGATAGATGAAATTTTAGTTTTTATTTTTACACTGGTTTTTATTGTACAGTCTAATTTAATACATTTTTATTCAGTTTTATTCTACTACAAAATTCAAAGAATTTTGTTTGAAATTTATAAAAAAAAAAAAAAACATACAAAAAGCAGATAAATGAAAGTTGTTGAATATTGAACATTTTACAATTTCAAAATGAATAAAATAGAATCTGCTTGGAAAGTCTAATCTGACATATATATATATATATTTTTTTTTTCCGCTATGAAAATTCAATTGAATCAGAAAAATAAACGAATAAATAAAAGAAAATTTTTTGAATGTTGAATGTCCTACAATTTCAAAATAGAATAACATCTCGGTCGAACAGCGATGGAATTAGCCAATCAAACACGGTTTTACCGTGCAAAATAATTTTTTTTTTTCTAAGAAGACAGAATTCTTTATTTCTAAAGAAATTTTTCTTAAAATTAAAAACAAATAGATAAATACAAGAAGAGAATTAAGACTGTCAGAGACTGGTTCTGAACAAGGAACAGACAGCTGAAAATATCCGACTACACGACAATTACTGTAACATAAAAGGAACGCAAATAATATGAAAGGAAACACGGGAGGGGGAAAATGCGTTGTTATTTGAAAGGAGACTCGGCCAGAAAATATTCTTATGAAAGAGGAACTCTCCTCAAGGAATCTTGTACCGCTAGTATTCTCTGCACGAAGATATGTTTCCCCTAATAACAAAGGGGAAAACCAACACACCTTTCGAATAAATATAGTTACTACTGTCGACCCTTTCTCTTCTTGTTCTCTTTTCCTATCAGTTTTCATTTTCAATTAATAACAAAACATTTGCAGCATCTTCCTGACTTAAATTGTTAAACTTTTATTACATTAATGAAGAGACGGATGACAAATACTACTGAACTCTTACTGTATTTTCACGTCAAATGAAATCATTCGTGAAATTCACTTGGAAAATTTTGACCGTTTTATTACTCGTTACTATTATAAATTAAATGATTGAAATATACACAATATAAAACTTGTACGTGTCAAAAGTTTCTGATGCCAATAGTAGAGAAAGTTTCTAGTACAATAAAGAATAAGCTTTCATTTGTACATTTTCTAAAAGATCATTTGAATTTCTAAAAAACGAAATCACATCAACACCTTCTATCACTGTACAAAATATTGTTCAATATTTCTAATTTCAAAATAAAACATGTTCCAAGACTTTTGAGCGAGGAATATTTTCGTCAAGGTACTTGCAACACGCTTTGTATAAATATTCCAACTTTTTAATACGACAACAAACGCGTGTTCGAGACTTGTAGAAAAGTACTTTATACAAGCACTCCACTTCGCTGGAGGAAAGAAATCACGAGATAAAACTCGTAACCAAATTTTTTCCAAAAAACACTCGCGTCCCGAAGACTGAAACTGCAAATGAACCTAACAACTCGACAACAGCCTCGCGGACAATAGAACGTTCGAACGAATGGCCAATGAAAATACAAATAAAAGGAGGGCCAACGAAACGAAAAGGAAATCCTCGTGCCAGGAGATGCAAACCGCTTGGAGAGAGAGAGTCCTCGATTGAAATCTCCTCCGAATTTCGCGGGTGCTTCCCATTCTCCTTTTTTACTTCGTTATACGCCCGGTTCTTCCATTATCGGTCTCCGGTAGAAAGGCGACCGGTTTGAAGCGAGGGAATAAAAGTGCGCGATAACGAATGGTGAGTTGCGGATAGTGCAAGTGTAAACTACATGAAACTTGCCACGGATCAATTTGAGAATTAGCAATTAGCAGAACCGGCCATTGACAGAATTTCAACTGGTTCTCGTAATTTTCGTGAGAGAAATATTATTGTGGAAAGTTGGAGCGAAGAAGTATTCGAAGTCCTTTCGAATAAAAATTGTACATCGTATAGAAGGAAGTTGTAAAAATATTTTACATTATAATACGCACCCTTGTTACATTGTAAATTGTATACATAAAATGTTGCCAAGAAATTTAAAACGTCGTTACATTACTTTTGTTAAGAACGTGTTGTGCTAACAATTGACAACTTGTTCGTAAAAGAAATATAAACTTCTTGAAATTTGAAATGCTCGATATGATACGAGTTGTTGAACTATAATACAAAGGAAGAAATAATCGAACACCACAACGTTATCTGTGATTAAGATTTATTATATAATAGAAAAAAACCACGAGATAAAAATCCGCCCTAGAGTGACCTAGTTTTCCAATTTTGTTCGTTAGTTGAGTTGTTTCTTTCGGGATATTAACGAATTGGAACAATTGTCGCAAACTGAGTCACCGTCAACATTATTCATCTTGACCGGCTGACCAAGCCACCAAGTTTAATTGTTTAATTGATACTATCTGACGCCGCTGGGACGTGCAAAGAAGGGAGACAGAGAAGTTTCGTCTCGAAAAACAAAACAACTGGCTGCTGAGAAAAGAACTTGAGGAGCGAGTATACTTGGCCTGAGGCACAGAGAAAGGGTGTGTACTCTGAGAAGGAGCACGGAGAACATTCATGATTCATGGCGTGCAAATGTTCCAAAGTACGAGGATCTTCTCGAACCATTCGATAGGGATCTGTCGCTGTTTGCTTCTGTAAATTTTTCATCCTGGCGACTCGTAGTACGAAACAGTAGATTATTGTGCACCTGAGGCGGATAAAAGTGGAAATATTTCTTGGCATGAAATTTCTACGACTTTTGCTTGATTAATGAAGATTGGTTCTACTTTAAGTATACTTTTAATCGCTCTTTTCGCTTCTTTTTATTTGTCATATTTTATGTCTCTGACGTTCCTGACGACGACGTTTTTAAAATAATTCTGCAAAATTTCGCAGACGTCTATTTTTATTTCCATTGGAAATTAATATTTTTAAATTAACTTTCAACGTCTAGAATTTGTATTTTTTTTTTTATATATAAATTAAGATATTACCAGATGTAACTATCATTTCTCAAGACGTTCTTTTAAAATTTAATAAACTTTCTGTCGAAGTTAACGACGTAATATTTTCCATATTAAATATTTACGAACATTAATGAAGTACAGTTTTACTTCAATCTCATAAATATTAAGTATTTTCTACACGCACGATGGAACAATTTCATGCAGTTTCCACAGTACAGTATCTACTATTTTTATTATTGATTTAAGGTCTCTACCGTTTCTACAACCTTTGCGAAACTCTTCTCCAATTTTTAATATTTGATTCTTCATTCAATCGATTTTTCATTACCGAGTTCAAATAATATTTCCTATCTCTAATATTGTGCCAATATTACGTATTATCTACTTCTATTATTCTTCAAAGACCATAAAACTATTTCGTACAATTTTCCCATTTTCCCGGGTTTTGCCATTTCTACTATTTCCCTATATTCTTCTATAATTTTTAATATTCGCGCAACTTCAGGATATTGGATATTCAAAGGGCAATTTCCCTTTTTGCTCTTGACACTCAGATTGACACTCGATTTGCAGTGAACAATTTAACGCGGCAATTTTAACCTTGTTCTTATAAAAAAAAAAAAAAGAACATGAAATGTCCACCATTTAATACATTTATCTCTTGTCACGTGAATCGGCTTCACTCATTCGTGAAATTAATTTATATAATCAAATTAATTCATATAATTAGTAAATGTAGATTTTTGTAAGAGATTAGAAATATGCTCTTTATATATTTTATCATTTATAAATATATTTATTATTATTTTAAAAAATATACTTTATTCCGCTTGGAATTGGACTTATAATGTGCGAAAATGTAAATTTTGTTTCACAAAATAATAATTCTCATTTTAACGGATGATTTTTTTTTAAAACAAGAGAATCTAAACATCTATTACAATTTATATACAATTATCACTGTTCCATTTTATGAAGTAAGAAAATTCTTCTTAGAAGAGAGAAGAAAATATTCTTTGTAAAACAATTGTTCTTTTCTTGTATTCTCGATTACCTAATAACAAAGATCCAATTAGCACTTTAAAAAACAAGTAACTTGTTCGTCACGAGAAAAAAAAGACAATTCTAAATAGTAAAAGTGTGCTGGTTTCACTGCAATTTCACTGCATCAATTTTACTCTTTTTCTCGCTTGAAAAATCTAATTTTTTAATCACTCGTGTAAACCAAAATAAACTTCGGTCGAAGCCTCGAATGAATTGTGAGAAAAAAAAAAAAAGACAAAAAGAAACAACGCAGAAATGGCTTGATAAAATCGGAAACAGCATTCATAATTCAATACAATCAATAAATATCGTATTTCAATTACTACCAATCACACGTTAACATCGTTCCCAAAGGGGACAGTGATTAAAAATAAAAATATATTTACAGACACGCACACACACACGCACACACAAAAAGACTGTAGTACGTGGAGGAATAAAGCGCACGTCCCTTTCGATAAATATTCAAGGCGCGAACAATATAACAACCGGCGGAATTTAATCCTGGAATTAATGGACGTTTTGTCGAAGTTGACGCGATTAACCCTCGTTAAGCCGGCGCCGTGCGCGATTATTTCGCAAAAATGGGATTCGTTGAACTTTAATAAACACCGTTCCCTGTCGCTGCTCGCTGGAATTTATGGACTAGCGGCGCGGAACGAAAGCTGGCCAGCCGGCGATCACGATTATTCCACTTAGCTGCTGTGCCATCCGGCTGAAATAACGACACCTGTAATTACCTACGTATACAGAAATTATTGGATGTATACTTTGATTAAATACCATCTTCTACGGATATAGAATAAGGAGCATGACGATGAAAACTTGACGATAATTCAATAATGATAGAATAACGATCCATCGTGTATATCTCGTGAAATCTCTGTTTTCACGATCGCGAGCTCGTATTTTTCGAAGATGACTTTACGTCGCCGTGGCAAGTGATGAAAATTGTCAAACATTCAAATGTGCGCAAAAATCCTTAAGAATATGAAAAATAATAATATTAAGAAAATCCTTTTGGTAACTAAACCTACCGTCATTTCAATGATCGATATCTCGAAATGTTGACGAATTATCACGAACGTTGCCCCTCGACGGAAACTCTTTATATTTCTCTAAATATAAGATTTTTATTTTTGTATATTTAATTACTCTGCAGATTCTTTCTATTCGTTCATTCATCTTGAAATAAGCTGAAAGGTCTCTCACAATAAGTAGATCTTTCGTTCCAATGGACAGCGTTCTCACGAAATTAGAAAAATCCATCACTGGTGAATAATTGCTAATCGACTCAGAAATTGAAATGTCAATATCTCCGCTGTGTTTCGAGTTTCACATTCAAACCAACTAAACGTCCTTCGAAGAAAGATCCGTCTCGCTCGCTAATGGAACCGCTAAAATATTCACGATCGCGAGAATACATCGCAAGGAAAGGAGCCCGGAATTAGATTTCACTTTTCCTAAATCCGAAGCCTCAAAGGAAACGCCGCACGCCACTTTCCGACAAACAAAATCATCCTTGAGCCTAGGAGTCTAACCCAGAACGAGCCAGAAACGAACCTTCGAAACATTTTCAAGAAGAAAGAAAAAAAAAGAAAAAGAAAAAACGCTCGATGAAACCAACCGAAATACCGACAGACAGTGATTGAGAGAAGAAGAAAAAGAAGAAAGGGCATGAAGGAGAGTAAAGGGAGAGAAAGAGGAAACGACAGAGAATCGTCCAATAAGGAGGGATCCGGTTAAAGATTCGCCGGACTCGCACGTAGATGAAAATTCCAAAGTCAAGAGAGGAACGACCGAGAGGATAAGGAGAGCCAGCCTGAAAGGCCGGACCGAGAAGCGTTTCCTCCTCCTTTCTCTATTTCCCTCCGCGAACCGAGAGACGAACTCTTTTGCCGTTTTTCATTCCGACAGATCGATCCCCGATGCCTGCTGCCTCGTCTTGAAGGATCAAAAGGACCACGGACCAGCTGCCACGGAGCGCTGAGGAAAGAGGAAATGCGAAGGAGGAAGCTGGCTCGGTTGTTCGAAGGGATAAGCTCGAGGACGTGTTCTCAAAGATGGTGTGTGCGTAACAATAATCAAATACCGCGGGAGAGATTCTGCCCGTGGGAAATAAAGTTCGATGGCGGGAACGGAAGCCGGTCTTGGCCTACGGTTTTCATCCGACGGAAGCGATCGCGGCATGTGGATCGCGAGCATGAAACGTCTGCTTGCGAGGACGTTAGATGTGTAAAGATGATTTATCAGAGAAGGAAAATTGATTGTAGCAGATACTCGTACCCTTATCGTAGTCGAATATTTTCGAAATTTCTTGTTGAACATTGCAGGTTCCATAAATTCCAGATATTTTATCTAAGGAACTATTAAAGTTATCAAATTTACGATATTTATAAACATTTCTATTTCACGCTAGTTCGATGTCGACTAAACGATAAACGCATCTGTTTAGCTTTCGATAAAACTGACTTGAAATTTCAATTCATCGTACGAAAAGAAAAAAGAAAAAATGTATTATTCACAATTAATAGAAACGAATCTTTCTCAAAATTGGATGGTTTGGCTGTTTGTCATACGGGGAAATAATACAAGCGAATTAATGCGACGCGTAGTTACACAGTTCTGTCTCGTAACATATCGCGAATCATTTCGAGTTTAGCAAGTGGCAAGTGAACAGGAAGTCATTAAGAATCCTGGATTAACATCGCCGTTGTAATTGAAGTTAGTTCGGCGTAGTTTATAGACCGACAACCTGCGCGCCCGTGTTAAACGTGCCAGTATCAGGTGCAAAGTATATAATAGAGTCGCAGTCATTATTATCCAGATACACCAGCTGAACTTTCCCAAATCCCTTTACCCTCTCCTGACCTTATATCGAACTTCGAAAAGATGTAAATGCGCGGAAGGATATTAACTGGCTTGCAAAAGTTACTGTGTTAAAACCAAGCATCTTCCATAGAAAATGCTATATCATATTATAATAAACATTGTAACATATTTTCACTTGATATGATGTCGATTTCGGCCCTTGAAACACTTGCGAGGGATCGATATTATTAATAACTGTTATGAAGGATCGAAGGTTTTTATTACGATCTTTCATAAACATTCACCCACATATCGATCCTAGGTTCATTTTAACTTCAAACCAAATTTTTATTATAGTTAACAATTTTTATTCTCATTAGCTTTGATGAATGAATAAGGCATGTTATCTTAAGTAGAATGAGATTCGTATGGTCAGACGTGCTCAAGTAGGATGCGTCTGCACGCGGTCAGACACCTGTAAGTAGAATGCGTCCGTACGTGGTCGGTCTATCTTATTCTACTTCTTTTGTTTCATTTATTTTTTTCTCGACCGCGAGGTTGAAATGAATAAACATTATACTTTACGTATGTTATTTAAATTATATTGAGTACTTATATTTTACTTTATTTCTTTTATTTCGTTATTATAATGATACAATTATTATTGCATTACTGTGTTTTATTTAATTCGGATCTGTTTTTCATTGTACTATTATTTAACTTCTTTCGTTTTCCATCTGGTAGTGCAATCACTTCTATTTTGTAATTTTCTAACTGCTTGTCATACTGTTTCTAATTTTTTCCAGGATTTCCAATAATTTTCTATATAATTACAGTTCCGTAGCCTTCGTAACTGTCACAATTCTTTGCCGATAACTTCCAATGTAGCAGTTTTCTATCTTTCAACTTTTAACAACGTTCGAAAACTCGTAACAAATTCCTTCCTACTATTCTCCCGCGACCATAATCCCGTAACCACGGTTCTAATACCTTTAATAACTTCTTTCACGTAATTTCGTAATTTCCACGTGGCGCAACTCGTTTCCAATTATCGCGGCGTGTTCAAAGTTCGGTTTCTACGAACGCGGAACACCATTGTTAATTCTCTTTGAAGAAATTCTCCCGCAAGGTGAGGTTTCCTCCCTCGCAACTTTGATAATCTTTACACGGAAGCCCGAAGATCGGTTTGACGATCGTTTGTTCCGTCTCATCGCACCAGGGGATCGCTCGGAGGCATTCCCGGCTAGATCATCCGTGAGAACTATCTTTTCCGGAACCGCGTCTGCTCGCGGCAGTTTCATCCGCGAGCTGGAAATCAAAATCTGATTGAAATCCAGCGCGCGGTCAAAGTTCTCCTGCTATATCAAAAGAGGGGGGGGAGGAAAGGGGGAGAGACGCGCACGATGGTGGTAACGCGTACTTTGTGATCGCAACCAAGCTACAAGCTTTTCCAAACATCTTTTGTGCAAGCGAGTTTTCATCAACTTGAAACACGCTGATTGATTACTGGAGAGGGTTCGGTAACGTCAGTGATCTTTCGCCCTCGGCTTTCGAATAGTTTCCACCGTGCGTGGCAAAACTTTTAATCACGAAGGTCGAAAGATTTATCAAAAGAAAGAAAAACTGAAGCATTCTCCGTTCGATAGAGCGACAATTCTAGGAATAATTATCGCTTCGACTGTCGAATCGAACTTTGAATGAAAAATGAAAAGGAAAGTATATGTCTTGTAAGACAAATTAGAAAAAAAAAAAACACTTATTAACATGTTCGTAGGCACATCACGTTAGATTGAACGTTAACAGATTCGGTTGAACTGTCGAATTCTATAAATTGAAAAAATAAAGAAGCTTAATGTGAAATAAATGTCTTCGAATTGCGAAAACAAGCAAACAGACAGTAAAATTCATCAACACATTCAGCTGGTGACTCTTTACTTTGTAAAATAGAATTTTTATTTCTAGTACAAATTAATCTTGAATTTCGAATAGCTCTATGCGAAAAAATTTTAGTCGCTTGAATATTAAAATGTTTATCAAAAAAAAGAAATGAAATGAATTATTGATCGAAAGAAAATAAACTTAGAACTGCAAACAAGCAATAATTAAACAATCATTAAATCAAGTGAAATTAAACAATGTGCTTACTATGATAATCCAGTGGCAATCAAAAGAATGTTTTTGCGACTAAGCGAATTCACATCTCATGAATTCATTTTGAGAGAATTCAAACGTTCATAATTCATAGTAAAATTATTTTGAAAATTTTACAATAATTGCAAATCGATTAGAACGCGAAGCGAAAAATTGGATTAAAAATTGGTTATTGTACTAATCAATTTTTCAGAAATTGAACGAAGAAATTAAAGCGAGGATGTATGTTATTAATTAACTAAAAATTAGATGATCTCGTCTTCACATCAAATTAACATTGATACAAATCCATATATTGGCGAAATCACTGTTTGTAATCAATGGCGAACACTATTAATTAAATTATTATCATAATTATAAATCCTGATTATAAGGTTGTAATATTAATTACACAAAGCTAGATATGAAATGCTGTTTATATGAAGGAATAATATCAATTATATTACACAATAACAATTGATATTAATTGTACGAAGTATTAATTATTATTATGTTAATTATAAGAATTGTAATTGGAAGAAAACCGAAATAATAAACTTAAGTTTAATTACTAAATATCATTTACTTTGAATAAAAAAATTCTATTTCATTATTTCATCATCATATTTACTTTGACTTAATTTTAGTCATTTTATATTCTCCAAGTTTACTTTCACTATACGTACATCTTATGCATTCCCTGGCATTTCAATTTCTCAAGCTAAATTTACAAACATCTGCGATTTAAATGTTACTAAATTAATTGTTAAAATTATCACACTGTACATTAATTTTCGCCATAATTCGCGCGAGCCAAAGTTCGCCCAAGCCAAAAGGAGATACATACGTACAGTATGTTCATTGGCTCTGATCTCGATGCGATCGAGGATCAGTTCCCGATACGGCCGTATTCCAATCGCGCGATAAGAAAATACTCGCTCGAAAAAAGGGGATGCCGCTCGCTCGTCTTGTCTTCTCTTTCGATATAGCATGCTGCGTGCTGGAAGACTCTTCTCCTGGATGGTATCTGGCTGATTGAAAGCGGTTTGCACCGCTGCGCTCTAGAAAATCGCTCGGAAATACTGCCAGGTAAAAAATTCAAGCTCGCGCGCAGTATATCAAAACGTATAGAAATGCAGTAAGATCGTTTTTTTTTGTTTCTTCATTCTGTTCGATTTTTAATAATTTCGCGAACACTTTTTTGACATTCAACGCTTGAAAGTTATTCAACGCTATTAAAGTTAAATACAGCGTGTTTTTAGATGCTCGAGTGATTTTTAACAAAATATATTAATGGAAGCTTGTGTTCTTTATTGTATTATTAACTTTTTAACTTCTTTGCTATAAATATTCTACTTTAGTCGTCGATAGTTTCTAATGTCAATGGACGAAAATTTCAAATAGACAATTGAAGATTAATTTATTAGTAGATTACCAATTTATTAGCTTTAGAATTAATTTTTGGAGATGTTTTAAAGAGCGAAGTATCTATTAGAGTTTCGTGTAATCGGTGGAACTATCATTTCTCCGATCTTCTAACTCTCTTCGTTCGTTCGAAGTTGTTCCAAGTTTCGAGATGCTTCATCTTCGAAAGATTATCGAGTGCAAGTTCTTTCAATTATCTTTACAAAGGCATCTGCCGTTAGATAAATGAATTTTATGCTCTTTAAAACAATAATTTGAGTTGATAAATGAGTCTCTTCTGGAGGATGTTATCAGATAAAATTTTTCCTACTTGAGAAGCGTTTAATAATACACTTGAAATTATAAAATCAAATTTTCATTTTTTTTTAATACAAACTTACCTAAAAAAGGTATTTAAAGTTCTTCTATAATTTTATTAACCTATCTTTAATAAATATAAATAATATTTATATAATATATAACGAATGTGTTGTTGATATGAAAACATGAACCATTATTTCATATAAAATTTACACAATAAGACTGAAACAAAGAAATGTCGCAGTACTTTAGATATTTCATTATTTGATAAAACTGCTTAAATATTATTTTGCACCAGTGTTAACGTCAATATACATTATAACCATAATTATACCATAATATAACCATAATACAAGTAACCACTTTAACTGTTACCAACTGTAACTACTTTAAACTGCCAACTGAAAATATACTTTCAGATTAACGTAATTTAAAAAGTCTCTTTAGTTTCTGTCCACTTTCACGAATAATCTCTTTCGAGTTCCCTTGAAACGACCATTTTCTGTCCATTTTCCATCGCAAGGGAAAATAGCTACGACCAACAGAGAAAACATTCGCGACAGTTCAAAGAGGGAAAAGCCAGCTACGGGGCTCTAGTCCCCTTCACCCCTTTGATCCTTCATCCCCCCGGCATTAGGATTTCGTCCCAGACATCGCCAACTCGATTGAAAATAGTTCTCGTTTCTCGTCGAAGATCGTTCGAATAGCGAGCGAAAGAATTCTAAGACGTCGCCAGGGATTTGTCCATTGCCCCATATGAAATAACAAAACAGTTGGCGTAATCCATCGGACATCACGACCGATCTCACCTATTTCCTTTCTCTCCCCTTAAATTCTTCTCGTTCCAATATTCCGCGCGAAAAAACAAACGTCAGTTCTTAATTTCTTCTTTCTTTAATATTCGTTCCTCGGCTGTTTCTTCATTCGACAGACGATCGATAGATTGCACACGCGAATCTTAATATTTTCGACAAGTAGAATTGAAAGCGTAGAATATCGGTAGAAAAATTGAAGTTCGAGAAGAATTGTTGTAAAGTTCTCCCTTGAGAGATCCGATTCGAGTTTGAAAAGAAAAGTATCTACATAGAGATAGTATAAATTTTTCTACAGCCAGGCAAATAATACAATATTGTTCTAATGTTATTATTTTACTATTGCTTCTAATATTGAACCTCGAAATTCTCGCGTGCACGAAAATCCGTGAGTTTCTTTCAATTTCCTTTATCGGCGGGGTGAAAAATTTTGCCAAATCGTTTCACCGAGACTTCGATTCAACGCGCGGTGAAAATTTCATAATCGCGGGGCCATCGATCCTGACGATTGTATCGCGATCCTGTCGTGTCCTGTTGCGAGACGTGGCAATGAGAATTTATTCAACGACGACAAACGAGCCGAAAATGAAACAGGACAGCCGGCGATCGTGTCATCGTTACACGCGAGTGTAACAACGCGACATTTAACTATA
>NIPQ01115225.1:0-13953 GCA_002806875.1 Lepidotrigona ventralis hoosana
AATTAAAAAAAAAAAAAAAAAAAAAAAATGTATACGTATTTAATCGTATTCGACTCTTACCGGACATTACAAAATTTCTCTATATAAGTTCTGCTGAGAGGCGAGGAGAACAATTCCACGAGTGACAACAACGATACGATTTCCCGCACTTCGTCGAAGAATGCCGACATGAAGGAGGATAAGTTGAAATTAGGTGTTCACCACACCAAACAGATTATGCAAACGATTACAGGTGAGAAAGAGGGTTGCAACGACGAGGGCGCATGTCGGGGGAGGGGGGCGGTGTTTTTTCCGGAGGGCGGAGTTTGTGATCTTTTCGTAATATTCACGATGATGTAAAATATTTCAAGATACGCTCCGTTATATCTTTTACAATAAATAAACAGCTGTTTCTAAAATATAAACACATGAATGCTAGACAAACATAATTTATCGAACGAAACTTTTAATTTATCGAAATGAAACTTTTAATTTACCGTCGTTTTTATATAATATAGAACTTGTTTCTTCGATTCGCAGTAAGAATGCAATGAAATAATTAGTAGCATACTGCTATACCATATTGTTACTCTATAGTACCATCCAGTACCAAGTATAATGGAATGGCACCGCATTCTCGCGCAAAGTAAAAGTCATACAACAAACAACCACGTTTCCTGCAACAGGCATTTAAAAAGAAAAGTATTCTAAAAAATGTTTTTTTCAAGCGTTCGAAACACTTGATACTAAATATTTTTTTTTCAAATTTTTTTCAATTTTCTCCAATCGAACGTTTACATTAATAAGTCTGTAACCATGAGTCCAATCGACTTATCATACATTAATTACTTATTTTATATATATTAAATAGCAAAGAGCATAATTGTACCAATTGTTTTATATATATAATGTATTATATTATTTTATCATAATTTATACTTTATTATGCAGGATGTTTAAAAAGAAAACTGGTGCTGGTGTTCATCGAAACAAGCAAAAAAATCTTAATAAACATCAATTACCCAGAAACCATTAGTTTTACACGCTGCTGAAGTTTGGCGCCAATATTAATTGTAAAGTTCCAGTTTTAAAATTCTAACCTCGATAACCGCGCGAGTTGATATTTATTATTACGAGACGTTTCATAGTGAGATATACCTATCGTTTAAACTGGGGAAACGCTTAATTATCCGTATAGAGCGGCAAGTTTTTGAGTAAGCGGTAACGCTTCGTCACGATATTGGCGATTTTTCACCGTATGGAGACCGGAGGTGAGATAATTTGTCGTGTGGCATCGGGACGCCGGACGTACCGCAGCGTCATTCCCTCGTTTGTCACCTGAGGGGATATTAACGCTATACAAGTCTCCTCGGAATCATTACAAATCGCTTCTTCATCGACCACGCGCGACAATACCCCGATATTTCTACTATGTACATCGCGAACATTATCGTGGAAGATCGATTTCAAAGATGTTCCCCCCCCCCCCCACACTTTTCACTCAACCATGTACACTGAACATTGTACATTGTTNACAGGCACCGCGCTTCCTAATTTACGAAACCGAAGTGAATTCTTTTCAAAACATGCGCATTGAATATTTCAGAGAGGTTTATTATACGCAAACAAGTTCGCAAATTAATTCACCGTTAACGTAAATCGCGCATAAGTTCGTGCGAAAATGTTCGTGCAAATTCGTAATTGTACGTAAAATTGATTGTATTTATTTGTAACTACGTATGATAACAATTACTATTATGTTTACGATCAATTTTGAGTCAAATTTCGAACGTAGTTTGTAAGAAATTAAATATTGCCCGAGCGCGCTTCCGTCTATTAAACAGAACTCGTATATCTTTGTGCATGCATTTTATACGTCAAAAGAAACATAGGAAAAAAGCTTTGAGTCTAATTCTAAAGACGCGATTTAAAAAGTTAAATCTTTGTCGCACATTATCGTTGTTATTGTCTACAGAGCTGCTGTTACCTATTCGTATAAAAGGAGAGCGAGAATAAGTTATGTGCTGCCATCTGTCGAAACTAGGTAGAACGAAAGATTCTCACCACATTCAACAGATGGAAACATATAGTTTATTCTTCTAGCGACATCTATTTAGTCCTATAAAAAGTTACCATGGAAATGCAATAAATTATTGGTTATCATGTTACAAACAAATTGCCGAGAATATATATAATAGTAAATAAGAAATTAATAAACAGTCGTCAGTCGTAATTCATACATTAAATTCTGTATCATGTAAACATTAAAATAAATTATAAAATTTTCTTTTGTAGTACGGTGACTTTATTTATATATTTATCGATCATCGTACCTACAGTCGAAGTCGGTAATAGACTTTAGTTTCAACAATTTCTGATAGATGGCAGTAACGTAGACAAAGATGTAGCGACATCTATTTAGTCTTGTAAAAAGTTACCATGAAAATGCAATAAATTATTGGTTACCATGTTACAACCAAATTGCCGAGAATATATATAATAGTAAATAAGAAATTAATAAACAGTCGTCAGTCGTCAGTCATCAGTCGTAATGTAATTCATACATTAAATTCTGTATCATGTAAACATTAAAATAAATTATAAAATTTTCCTTTGTAGTACGGTGACTTTATTATTTATCTATTTTTTTCTTTAGTTTTAGTTAATCTCTGTAAATTCATTGTGAACACATTCTGTACAAAGACACGTTTATTGAACTTGGGACGAAATTAGGAATCCCTCATCTCTTCTCTTCTTTCGTTCGTTTTTGCTATTGTTACTTTGTCCGTTGCACTAGAGTCGGGTCTCCAAGTTTTGTAGCCAGTGTGCCGAATCGAGGAACTGCAGCCACGTCCGAAAGGATGAGGTGAGATACTTGTAGTCCAGCGTCCTTAGTAATTCGACTCAGCGGTTCCGCGGAACCCCACTGTGTCGTTGGGGGTAGCGTTAGACTACTCGTCTTTAAATGCTCGAACCTCGATTCGGCACACTGCGAAACTTGGAATTTTCGGTCGGTATTTCAGGTCACGCGCCATGAAAGCTCCTATAAGATGCTTGGTCTATTCATATATCTAGTCGGTGCCCTCAGACACCGTAAATAAGGAGAGCAGTAATATATGACAAAGAAAAAAAAAGTTGCACGTGGTGCTAGCATTTCAGTATTCATGAATTGATCAATTTCTACTTGCAAAAGAAATTAATCGAAAGAATTAATTTACAAACTTTTGTGATTGAGTCTTTGTAGTTGGATTTTCTTCCTCAGTTTTCTTTCTATTTACGTTATTTAAACTATGAAACGCATGTTTAAAGGTTCTGTTCAATACATTTTTTGAACATTGTAGTATTCGAAAATTCTTTGATTTTTTAAGAATGGATTGATTGTTCTCGTAAAAATTATTCAAGTCTTATTTTACAAACAAAATATATTTCTTTTAATTCATTACTAAACCTAATAAATAATACAAATAAAATATGTATTCGTAAAAAAAAAAATAAATTTAATTGAATAACATTTTTGATCCTAACATATAAATCTTATTTAAGAAATAAAGCTATATTAGTTCATTTAAAGAAATGATCACAGCTTCATACTTAGTTAGATGCTTCCATTTTATCATCTGCTATTTTTTGTTCTTCAATCTCAACATGTTTTTCCGTATCGTTCGATTTATTATCGTCTTCGATAGCGTTTTTGCTTTCTGCAGTATCTTTCGAGATGTTTGAGTTCTCGAATTCTACATCACAAGCAGCAGACTGAGCAGCTTGTACTTGCGACGAGGTATCAGATTTTAAAATTTCACGCAATGCCATAGTTGCATATGTAGAAGATTTTAAAGACATTTCTATTATTAAAGCTTTGATCTGTCCCTCTGAAAAAATTGAAGTTTTATAATTTCTTTAAATTTCAAATAAAAATGAAAATCTTAATGTGCGTTAAAAAAATTAAATACCTGGATCATCTTTTGGAGCTGGCGACTTTCTCATTTCATTAATATCGCACATAATAAGATCGCTATGTTTCTTTGAATAATGCATAATGTTCCAAGATAAATTCGAAGGAATTTGCAATATTTTTCTATAAGCACCGCCCAAATTATATTTTCTGAAATGAAACAAATAAAGAATGTAACTAAAAAATATTGTTGCACGAAGATAATAAATATCTAAAAATCATTTTTGATAATTTACTTATTCTTTTGCCTAAGATCAGTAGTTAATCCGTCTTTTGCTAAAAACTCGTCGAACCACGGTTTAGCATAGGGTGGATATGTGACTTTCCAACCAACTTGAGGCATTAATACATCTGCTAAACTGTAATTTGGCAAATCTTTTTCTTCGAGAATTTTTACCATAGGAAGATTATGTGACTCATCGTTTTCATCTTTTTCATTAGTAATTTTCTCTGCATTTTCGTCTATTTTAAGGCAACATTCTGTAGTATCTGTTATTTCTTTAATCAAAATATTTGGTGATTCTTCGAACGTTTCAGACGGTTTCTCCATTTCCTTGTTTACATCTTCTTCGTTTCCAAGTTCACTTATTTTTTCATTAGATTCTTCATCTTCAGCTACGAGTTCTTCTTCATTATTGCAAACGAATTCTTCTTCATTATCATTAGATTTTATATCTTTTTCATATACTAGATCTCCTACCACAGGATTCCTCCCAAATTCTTTTATTCTTCTTGATACCATGTGATTCCAAACGAAACTTTGATAGGCATGAATGTACATTAAACGGGCATTCCTTGGTATTAAATCCAAAGCACCTTGAGGATTGTTACTATTGGTTATACTGAGTCCCTTTAAAAGTATAGCTTCTATTTTATTACATTTTCTCATCCTTTTGTATGCAGCGCTTGCGTCTTTAGTTTCTTCATATATTTTTCTAGCTTCTACTAAGTCTTCATCATTCTCACCCTCTCTAGGTTTCAAAATTAAATCAATTGCCTCGTTCCATTTACCTGTTTTTTTATAGAACACAAAAACTTTATATTGGACAAAAGTTTATACAAACTTTGAGAAATCCAATTGTTATATAAATTACATAAAAAAGGAATACCTTGAAGTAAAGCTTTGCCTATCTCATAAGTTGGAATAGTTGCTACAGTACCAAATCTTTGCAAACCGTAATAATTTATAAATCCATGATCTCTTAAAGAAATCATTGATTTTTCAATTTGCTCATCTGTTCCACTAACATTTCTCAAAGCGATTCTAAAGCAATTACCATTCAACATGCCCAATTTCAAACCTTCCGTTTCAAATTTAAAATTTCCTACGTATGCTCCACGTATAGTTTTTGCTGCTCTTAATATATTCGTGGGCCGAATTTTCCTTACACTAACCCACTGAGTAGTCCATGCTCTACGATCCTTTGTCCCAGCATAAGTGAAACTATTTGGCTTCAAATGTAAATTCATGGCCAGCCGATTCAAAGCATCCATTGTATCCATGTTTACTTTATGTAATAAAAAGTAACAATATTTTCCTTGGTTTCTCCAATTTATTCTGTTATCTTTCCGGAAGTTATAACCTAAGAGCAAAACGTATCTTGTACAACTTATTGAACATTTTGAACTTATAAAATAAATGTCTAACTTACTAGCACTATTACTGTCTTTATTTGGCAAAATCATCAACATCTTTTTATTTTCCTTATCTATAGTTTGACTTAAAACATCCTTCATTGTTTTAGCAATATTATGAATTGCTTTACGTTGATCCTTAGAAATATCTGTTACATCAATTTCCAGAACATTTTTATTTTTCGATTGTTTTAATTCCTGCAGTTGCTTCCAAATTGTATCTGGTATTATTTTCTTCGACTCTTCCATCCTGTCATGCTCTTCCCCATCTGATGGAATATCTTGGTTTGTTAATTTAGCTATCTGTCCGTCAGGTGCAATCTCATTAACATGAAAGTCAGAGTATCTTTCTTTAATCACTCCAAAAAATCGTTCGCTTCCAATAAATTCTGTGATCCAAACATCGCGTTCCTTTAACCTGTTTCCAACTTCCAGTTTCCTTCTTTTCCCACCTGAGTGAAAATTCGGCAAATTTCGTTTAAAAGGATTCTTGTTAAAATTGTCATTTCGAGATCCTTTAAAAAAAAAAAAATTTCAAAAGCAAAAGGATCGGTTAACTTTCGGTGAGATTAAAATTAATATGCTTACTTCAACGACTTACCATTGTTCTTTCTTTTATTCCATCGGTTATTTCTCCTGAAATCCTTTCTAGGTTTTCCCGACGTGCATTCTTGTGAAGATTTTGCTTTTATGGCGCAAGTATTGTCGGGATCGATACTTTCATTTGCTTCGGACATTGTACTATACTGTAATAACCGTTTGCTTCAATTTTTTTTTCAAATTTTATGTTCTCAATTCGAAAGTATAACTCAACATAACTAAAAAATGCTGTTTAATGCTACAGGATTTTAACCTGATCGACACGTGCTTTCGCGCAGTGTTTCTCAACTACAAATAAGTTTCAAACAACTTCATGTACCTTGTAATTTCTTGAATAATCAAATATTTCAAAGGATATGCAAAAAAAACACACGCATATTATTCAACCCAAGTTCCTCTAATAAAATGTTTGTTTATGTTATATACAAATGTGATGTACAAATAAAAATATAAAAGAGTAAATTATTTTTGTAAAATAGTATATTACAATAAAGACACATTTCATTTTACAAATTTACTTTTTACGAATTTATGTTGCAGTAAGATAAACTTAAATTATTCGATAAGTCGAAGACAAATCGATGTGAAAATAGTCGATAGAGAAAACTCGTTTGTATTTATGCATATCTTTAGTCCTATTCAATTGCAATCGTAACTAACATCTAATTGTCATAAAAGTTCGTCGTCGTAATCTGTGTATTAACACAGATTTGGAAAATTTTGTATCTTATAATTGCAAAATGATTTTAAAAAGAGTAGTATCTCCCACCATCATTGACAAAGTTAAACAATTGGGTAAGTGGAATTTGAGACTTGAAAAGACATATAAATTTATATCCCGATTTATATAATTTTTACTATTTTTAATGACATTGACATAACCCTACTAAGAAAAATTTTCTTTTATCTTTAAGCACTCTAGCCTAAAATAAAATATAAGATATATGCCTGAGATTATATAAATAATTATATTATTTTTATTTTTTGCAGAATCACTTTCGAAAACTACTCTTTTTGCAAATTCCTGTAGACTACACCAATTTGGCAGAACTTCCACTAGTCTCGCCACTGTTAGACAATGTTTGGATTCTGGTACAGTTAGCAATAAAACTAATTGTTTGATAAAGGTATTGAATATTAATTTCAAGTATTTAGGTTACGTTAATTTTTGGGTAAATACATATTCTTGTGTAATGTAAATGTAAATGTGTTCTAGTTCCCAGCAACTGCTATTTTAGGTACGCAAATAAGTCGCAATGCAAGTACATCTGGTGATCATGTGCGTTTGTGGGTTTTGGAAAGAGTTGTTGCGACAGCATTACCATTTTTGATACCTGCTGCTTTAATAACAGAAAATTCTATTCTTGAGGGTATAATGTCTGTATTAATTGTAATGCATACACATTGGTAATTATTTCCCTTTTAAGAATTATTATTAATATTATATTTTATATCATTTGGATCAATGGATTTAATATTTATAAATTTCACATTTTTTTCTAAATTTTTATTATAATGAAACCTATGTCAAATAGGGGTCTAGAAGCTATTATTACAGACTATGCAAGACCTAGTGTTCTTGGACCTGTACTGCCAAAAATTCTGCACTTTTCATTGCTTATAGTCTCAGCGGTAACATTATGTGGCCTATTTATACTTATAAATAACGGCCCTGGAGTTTCAAGAGCTGTAAAAGATACTTGGGCAATTGGTAAAACACCTCCACGAAACAAACCTATTGCCGAAGAATAATTTATTAATTATTATGTATTTTGATTAGAATAATCAAATAATAACTACATGTTTTGGATGGTTTGAAATTCCATTTCTTGTAAATTATTCAGAAATAAATTATTTATCATTAAATAATGTTTATTACTTTAAGCAACATATATTGTGACAGTACATCAATTAAATACAACTTATTTATGTAAATCATACGAAAACAAACATAAATGGATCTTAGATATGTAATATTTATACATATCTAGAGAAATATATGTGCCATGTAACATATATTTAATATAATTTTAATATAACAGTATAAATTAATATAACAGTATAAATTTTAAACATTTATTGTCATAGAAGTATTATTCAAATATTAAAATTATTTTAAAATTATTATATAAATCAAGTTTTAGTTTTCTTCCACTTTAGCAGCCTTGTCTATAAAAGATGCAAGTTTAACATCTCTTTGTGATAAGCCATTTACATCATGGGAGGACAAAGTAATGTTTACTTTATTATAAACATTAAACCATTCAGGATGATGATCCATTTTTTCTGCTTGCAATGCAATTTTGGTCATAAAACCAAATGCCTATCAACATGAATATGTAAAAAATAATACAACTCTTCCATAATATTAAAAATGCAGCGAATAAAAAATTAATTTTTAAAATAAAACTCACCTGATTAAAATTTTTAAATAAAAATTCTTTATAAATAGCATCTCTATTTTGTTGCACAGACCATCCATTTGTTAATAATGGCTTTAAATCTTTTTCTCGTTCCTCTTCAGTAAGCTTTCCCTAAAAATTAAGATATATTTACATTATAAAAATGTATTATATTTCAATTTGTATATTACGGTTTAATTATTATTTTAAATATTTTTTAGTAATAAATCTATACAAATGCTAATGAAAAAACTAATTAAGCAAAAAATTTTCCTCACTGATATCGGTAAAAGGAATGTCAGATCAATACGATTAAGAATTACTTCAACCGTTCATTATTTCGCAATATGAGAAAATAAATTTTCTACATAAACAGAAAATTATATTTATTTTTTAACAATTAACAATTAATTAGAACAATCTTTTTCGTATCTTTTACCTTCTTAATTATAAAAGTTACAATTTACGTGTAACAGATCTTAAGATCTCAACCACTTGTTACGCCCAAAAATCACGAAGTATCATGTACAGATGATATATATTTTTATACATTACTAATTTATTTGAACCGATAAAAATTTCAAACCACAGTTAAAAATCACTTTTATATATAATAGCAGATCGAAATTTATCACGAAGATTTTAAATTAATGGTCGCAGATTATTTATAAAACTTTCAGTCGATTTATATACTCATGCCGATTAAATTTTCTTTTTCACGTAATACTAACAATAATGCACTTTCCAATATTTAATTTTATAAATTTATTATAATAATCTTACCATTTTCACTTTTTTCGAAGCAGGAGCAGATATTCCTCTTTGGTCGAAAATATGTAATATCTTTTCCCGAAGGATCTCCCCACCATTCATAAGTCGCATGCGCATTAAAGTCGACATGTTTCTATGCTTTCTTTTTTCTTGATTATGTCGAAAGACTTTACATCACAAAAGAAACAAATACCTCACTATTACATAATGAGTTGTAAAAAACTCTCTGCAATAAATTATTTGACAAGAAGTTTCAAATATAAATTTATCATTAATTTCTAATTATACATGTCAATATCATGTATTATTATATAATGAAATTTCCGTACGTTTATGTTCTTACACAATATTATTGTAGGAATTACGTTAAGAATCATGAAAATGAATCATAAGAATGATTTGAAATTATAATTTTAATACATCTTAAACATAACCTTACCGATGAATTATCGGTCTTCTCGAAATTAAAGGAAAATATCAAGTTCACTTGATATTACTATAATATATTAATAATATCTTTAATAGTTTTATTATTAAGTAAATTATATTTTTGTGATTCTCATTGTTCCTTTTAAATTACCTTTAAATTACTATAAATTAACCTCTTATACCATACAAAGTGTTTAGTTTTACCCAGAAAAAAGGCGGTATATTTAAATTCAATATGACATACTCGTTTCCCGCAGACTTTTATATTGATTGCAATCGAAAATAGTTTAGCAATTTAATTATTCAACTTATCGATTCTACCATTTTGTTATAAAGATGTTAAATTGTAAGATTCGAATCTACCTCTTAATAAAATTATCTTTTTATCGATCTGTTGGATGTGCCGAAATATTTCTCAAGGACTTTCATCCTTACACGTTGCTCGCTTCGACGATGCTGATTGCGATTACGAACCTTTTACTCATTCCTCTCGTTCAGTTGCTTCACTTTTACATTCACATTTACAGAATGGGTACCGTTGCGCTAAAATCCCAGATAAAATGTTATCGAACGACTAACCGTGATGTATTTGAATCAATTATTAATTCGTACAGCTGAAGATGGTTAATACGATACAACGAATTGAATATGATTAATTTGAAAGGCTACTGATTACTTTTACAAATTACGTACTTGAGAAGAATTATTGCTTCTCACTGCGATTCCAAGGAAATTGATATAGTATTTCGCGTTTCTCAACTTCTATAAATCATTAGTTAACTATTGGTCATTTATCCGATACAATTAATTTTATCCGATACAATTAATTTCGAAGCAAGTGAATTTATGAGACAATTATTATACGTGTGTGACTCGAGAAGACAAAATGACAAAACAAGGGAGAGGGAAAGAGGATAACACTTGCTCGGTCCAATTNGTCATTTTATCCGATACAATTAATTTCGAAGCAAGTGAATTTATGAGACAATTATTATACGTGTGTGACTCGAGAAGACAAAATGACAAAACAAGGGAGAGGGAAAGAGGATAACACTTGCTCGGTCCAATTCCAAACGTTCGGATATCACACGAAATATCTGTTGTTTGATCAATGAATTTCATTTCACTTATTCGTATCAACATGCAGGCAATCTGTGATCGAGTAACTGGCTACCGCTCAGATTTACTCTCTCCTGTCACAGGCATCCAATCGCTAACTATTCCACCATCGTCTGTGCGGCAACGTTGTTAACATCGTATATTTGTGCAATATATTTTCAGATTGGACTGCATCCTAGAGCCAGCGTGCACACGTTATCCTGTCCGCGGATGAAAAATAAGGTTGCGCAGCCCTTTCGCCTCAGACTAGATGCTGCAGCATCTGACGATGCGATGCTACCGTTTCTTTCACCCGCCATGTATCCTGATATTGAGTCACAAGGTATCACGATCGAGCGATACTAAAACTGACAATAAAAGTTTCACTGAAAACTGTAAAGTTTCTACTGTGTTCCATGCATCAATGGAGGCTTATGCAACGGAATATTAAACAAAAAAATTTGATGAATCAATGAATATGGAATATACTCTAATGCTATAACAAGTAGTTGAGTTAATATAATAATAATAAGGTTGATTATACCTACGTTTAGCAATATAAATTATAATATTATTATTTATACTTGTTTTGTCATTGTATAGATAGTAATATAGTAATATAATAAAATTTAATTAACGAACATACATGCACCAAATGCCTACGATAATAAATACGATGCTAGAATATGCAATATTACTTTATTCCTGCCAAAGCAATGTGTACGAAGAGGATGTTACACGGTATCGATACATAGTGTATGTATACTATCAGCGCTTATCATCGACAGGCTCAGGGTCTTTCCGTTTTCTGTAAATATAAAATCATCACCAACTTCGATCAGTTCTGCACTTCAGAAATCGAAAGTCTGTAAATCGGAGGCTACGTCTATGTAGCTCAGCTCGTTCCTTCTTTTTTTACTATATTATTCAGTATTATTCTGTATTATACTGTATTATTCTGTATTATTATTCAATGAGATTAATATGGATTCTGTAAGTGGTTATATAATGAAAAGAAATCTCATCTCGTCTAAATAAATTTTAGAATTATCACGTTCACGTACAATGTGATTTTTTTTTTTTAATGAATTTTATAGTGCATTTTTGGTCGTCATTACTGGTGGTATCGATAGCACTGTGAACCACACTTTTAATTCACGATGGTTGTTAAGTACAACTACAGAAGAATCAACAGAAAAACGACCGCTTTGCGTCGCTCAACGATGCAAAGATCTTGGTGAGCAGATTAGATTTTTTTAAAAATAACATAAAAATATATTGGAATATATTGTAATCTGCTCAGTGTTAAAGACGTATAAGAAGATTCTTGATATAAATAGTTTCAATTTGTCTGTTACCTAACAGCGAAATCATTAGTGGAAAGTATGAACCAAAGCATGGATCCATGCGAAGATTTCTACGAGTATGCCATGTGGCAATTGGGCTAAATATAATCCGCTTCCTGTTAACGAAACACGATGGAATATGTTAATGAAAAGTCAGAAGGAAGTTGAAGAACGTCTCGAAGGTTTGCTCATTATTTTCAAGTTCTAATTATTCAGTATCTTTTATTTTATATAAATAAAATATGATAATTATCGTTAGATATTTCTATATTCAGAGATCATGGGAGAGGCGCCCAAACCTGATGACCTGCATGCCAAAATGGCGTTTGCAGTTTGCTTGGACACAGGTGTTTCTATATATATATATATATTTTTTTTTAGATCTTAATCTCAAAATCATGTCCTTTACGTCTTAATAAAATGTCTTGGTCAAGATGTTATCAGTAAATTAAATTATAAGAGTAATTCACAGGTGAAATAGAAAGAACTGGTCTGCAGCCGCTCATATCCACGATGTGGAGAGCAGGTGGATGACCATTAATAATGGAGGAAGATGAATAGGATCAGGAAATATACAAATGGCAAAATGTGGACGATTACTACGCTCGTTTGACAGGATTAAATAGTTTCCACGATGTGCACGTTTCTACGAACTATTCGATTCATAAAGGGCTACATCTGTTTGTAAGTACATATAATCTGCGAGACATTATTTCTATAAAGTTACAATGGTAAAGAAATACTGTTACCTGACATTTTAGATCAATACCCCTCACTTGTCGCCAAATGTGTACAAGCTTATAAACCTCCGAAACATTGATGTAACATATACGAGTGATGGAGACAACGATAGCGAAGAAGGAAGTGAAGAGGACGACCACGAAGATGAATTGAAAATACGAAAGAAGGATATCGACGAGAGAGAAATTAATAATCGTAGAATTCACAAGGAAAGAACAATTAATACGAAGAGACATGTCGATGAGAAAACGTTGAAAAGACGAACGAAAAGAGCTATAATCCACAATAAGAAATATCACGTGCAAAGAAGAATTGTTAATCGAGTGATAAATCCTGCGACAGAAAAGAATGCTGAGAAACTGTCGAGACACAAGTTAGCACGCAAATCTGATAGCATTGAAAAATCGAAAGAATATCCGGGTAACTGGAATAATCATAAAAGAATGGAGGATACCAACAACGATTTATATTTCGACGACGAGGACGAAAACGCGGATCAAGGGGGGAACAATAGCGGCGACAGGAACGATGAAAATGATAGCAATTATAACGAACACGGTAGCGGCAGCGGTGATTATTATGAATGGAACGATGAAGATGGTAGTGGTAGCGGTGACTATGAATGGGATAATGAAGTCTGGAAAACAGAAGAAGAAGAAGAGATGAAAAGAACGAGAAAAACGTACGCAGAGTATATAATAAATGTTAGTATAGCACTTTCTGAAGCAAGAGGCATTCAAATACCGAGGGAGAGACTTGTCAAAGACATCGCCGATTTGGTTAAATTTCAAATAGAATTTGTCAAGGTAACATGACAATTTCATCTTGCATCATTCTATCTTAATGCAGTGTAATTTTTATCTTCGTGCAGTACATTTTCGAGTACGGCGAGGAATTAAAGGAATTAAAGCTTGAAACGCTCCAAAAGAGATACAATGCCTTGGACCCTCGGACGGAAAACGGGAATGTTAGAGAAATTATTCAATTGAAAGAGAGGATC
>NIPQ01115270.1:0-13922 GCA_002806875.1 Lepidotrigona ventralis hoosana
ATTCAATTAAAAAAAAAAAAAAAAAAAAAAAAAAATCGTATAACAAGTTTTATTGTAGAAAGAAGACTTCAATTTTCGAAATGATTATAGATCTAATCACGAAAAGAATTTTCTCACGTTTTTACAATTTTCAAGAAAAAGATATCCCTTGACTTTCCATCTTCTACGCAATATAAGATCATTTTCGAAAAAAATTAACTCACGACTGTCAATGTAGAGGCTTCACGCTTTAAAATTATGATGATCATTGATATAATTATTATTATTAAATTGTGAAATGTATGGATAGACCGCCACGTTTTAAATTTTAAAACTATTTTACACGTTTGAATGTTCTAGTTCTGATACTATATGTATCTATGAATGTTCTAGTTCTGATACTGTATGTATCGTGGAATATTTTTCACGTGCAAATGGCACGTGAGCCATCTGTTTCGATACGTACGCCAGGAATAGCGATCAACATTTCCGAGAGACTTGCTTCTTTTCTCTCGGCTCTCTCCTTTCTTCTTTTTAGATTCTTCGTCGCGCGAAAAAGCCCCGCTGCTTCTGGCAAGTTCAGACAAGAGGTTATCCGCGTAAATAATTTCTAGCAAGGGATCTGATCCCTGTTTGATATCATCGCGTCATAGTCGATCATAACAGTGCTGAGCTTACGTTTCGAAATAGCTTAATTTTGATTTGTATTTTTCTTTTTTTTTTCGCATTTTATACCCTAAAAATTATCATTTGAAAATTATTAAATGCACGATGAAGTGGTGATATCGAATGTTAAGCAAAATTCAACAGTTAAAATTGAGCTAATTGCAATCTGAAATTTTACCTTTTCGTGTAAAAGGTATCACGAACTCATCAATGTTGTCAATGTTGAGACAACATTTCATTTGTAATTTTTTTTTTCAATCGATATAAATTGCGATTTACTATGACTATTAAAAATAATCTAAGGATTATCGTCACTATTTGTTTCATTTGTTTCATTCTATGAAATTAATACTAGAATTACCACTGATTATAGTACAAAGCATCTTGTATTTGGAAAATTCAAATGCAAAGGATAGCAACAATCGGAAAGAACACGAGCTTTCAATTGTATAGTCAAAATTTTTCAAATTTTCATAAAATTTCGAGGAAAAATTGACAACTTTCGTAGTCCTAGTGTTTAAAGAAATTAAAGAATTTATGGTATCATGATAAATTATCACTAATGATATGCTACGATGTCATACGAATTAAATGTGTATACTAAACACAAACAAGGATTAACTATTCTAAAACGAACTCGATGTCGTACGATTTACATGATAAACACGATTTGTCTGTCAATTATCTTTCTTACGTATCTTTGTTACATAACACAAGCAAAATTAAATATTTCAAATTGATTATTTCGATCCAATTTTACAATCTCTTCTCTAGTAAATATCGCCTCGTATCCTAGCGTCAATCTCCTCAATTTTCAAGATAACTCGAAATAATTCTTGCTCAACGTTTGAATTAACAATTACTAGAAAAAAAATTCAATGATTGATCGCGTGCATGATCTAGATAGCTAGAATGGGACGTGAGAAATCATAGTGGCTTCGTTTGGGGGGGCATTAGCCATTTAGTTAATGGCAGGGACCTAAATATCCCTCGTTTGTCTATGCGGATGAGCTTCCACGTTTATTTATTCGTGATATCCCACTAGGGTGGGATGTGCACCTTTTTATGGTGTCTTGGATTTTCTTTCGTTTTTCCCTTTTGCCTCTGCCGTGAAAAGACTTTCACAGTAGAGAAAATGGTAATTAGCGTTTAATTTCAAGCTTTCAAAGTGTTTGCTTTATGAATAAAGTGTTTTTCAAATATCAATATTAATAGACTTTTTAAATTTCTACCTTCGTAACATAAATTTTGCGCACATACCATCTTTTTTGAAAAAATAATATGTCATGTAAAATTTCACATAATCATAATGATAATATTTATTTTAGATCCATATTAATTTAACTTATTAATTTCAGTTAATAAAATATATCAAAGTGATACTAATAAAGTATACAAATTTTTTTTAATTCCATTAAAAATAAATGATATCACAACTATTTACACAACTTCTTTTCCACGGACTAAAATCGATCAAGTTCGAATGAATAATTCATCCAAATTTCCAAATTTAAAATTACACACAGAAGTTGTAGGTGAATTTAAAGATATTTCTATAACTCTAGAAAAATCTATAAAATTATAGATCGTCGTCGCTATATAATAGGTCGTCTCGATGTATCTCGATATATCGATCGTCTCATATATAGCAGATTCGAGAAGAATAAAAACGAAACGCCGATACGAAAATAATCACTGAACACTTCGATCTCTCGAAACTTCCACGAATTTCGCGCTTAATAAACTACGCGATCTGCGCAAGCAACAGAATTAGATAAGAAAACATGGTTTTCGATCTGGTGCTCTGGCCAGAGCTGTGAGATTTGCGCCGGAAGCGATGGGATACGTTCAATAATAATATCGTTGGTTACCAACCAGGTTAGCTCAGGTAATTTACGACCGTTAGTTTCAATCTCTATGTATGCTGAGTGTTCTCCGTCCGTTCCGCTAAATTAACTGGCGCGGGATTGTTGGAAATAATTATCGGTCGAGGGACTGTGTTTCGACAACGATCGAACGATGTAACGATCGCACGGGGCATTAATTCCGTCCAATAAATTTCTGAATCGTTTGAAAAAGCCTTCTTTACACAGCTTTCGCTCGTGCAGCTTGTAAGCAAGTACTTGCCGGCTCGTGCTTCGCCGCGAATAACACGCGTCGCTCGTAAATTAAATTTCAAAGTTTCGCGCCGCTGGCGGCGATTGCGCGTTGATCGCTTCCGCGACACGACTTCAACTTTTTAAAGTTTAAAATGTTTAACGCGTATCAGTATATTCTACGGATAATCCGCGATCTTCAAAATAATTGATTTACTTATTATAAATTCGAAGAGAGATGATATATCGCAATATATTGAATAAATATCTATATCAAATGTTAGATTATATGTATTTAATTTTATTTATTTTTATTTTTATTTTATTTTATTATATTTTATTATATTTATTTTATTTTATTATATTTTATTATATTTTATTATTATATTTATTTTAATTTTATTAATGAATGGGTTCTTGATCTGTTACGTATTTCTTATTCATTGTTAAACATTTAGGCTTTTTTGTGATTTTAACGAGTACTCAAAGGCTTCATGTTATACAAAAATAATTATATTATTGTCGAAAATTGGCCGACTATTAAGAATGATATTTCTAATTAGACAATTTAGTAACAATTCTGAGATGTATATTATACCTATTTATTCAATTATCTCATGTCTGATAATATTTATTTATTGCCCTTGAATATATTTCATTCATAAAATAATTTAATATATTATTTATAATATGATTTATTTATTTATTGCCCTTGAATATATATTTCATTTTATAGAATTATATTTTATTTCGTATTATTTCTCTTTTGAACTCTTTTCTCCGCAGAAGTACACAGCAATGTTTGTTCCTTTAAATCAATATTTAAACTAAAATTTATTACTAGCAGTATTATTTGTAACCCATGTGTACAATTTTGATTTTACTCATTTGTAAATTCATCTTTTCATAATGTTTGAAATATTGTACCTTTGAATGATCTTCAAATTTTTATTTCGAGCAAAAATCTTTCATTATCTTTCATTACAGCTTCTTGCTTGCTTACCTGTATTTTTCTAACAAAAATATGAGATCAATTTAAAACAACTATTTCTCTAAAATATCTTGGTATCTTTATGTTAATTCTAACTGATTAAAAACTCCGATTATTATACTCATTATTGCAAAATATATAATCAATGATCAATAATTTAATAAATAATCATATAATATATTAAATTATTATAAATAATAAATTTAATAAATGTTTAATAAATAATTAGAGAACACTGACGCAAATAATTTATTCAAACTTTTGTTTATAAAAAAAGCCAGTTACCTTTTCACTGTACAATAACATTTCACCATTTCTGTTATATAATTAATACTTTTAAAAAATGAATATATTAATTAACAAATGTACCAATATGCTTGGCTTGGTATTAATTTTGATGAGAATTCTACAAGAAACTAATCTACCGCCAGAGAACACCATAGAGAGAGGCTTGGCCGAACATCGTAAAAGAAACAATCAAGATCGATAGTTTATGCCGTAGCTTACAATTTCCAGACACACTAGCGTCTGTTTAGAATCGGCATGGCATTTCGTTACAGCCGGCTCTCGGTCAATATACTCTTACAACTACTTTAATGAACTCAAAACAACTCTTCTTCTTCTTATTTACACGAGCGAGCTATTTTCGACTGTGCGGCTCACCTTTAAAAAAAAAAAAAAAAAAAAAAAAAAAAAAAAAACAACGNTCGGCTACGTGAACTAATTTAACAAACTGTATCAATGTTCCAGATACTACTCGCAAATAGTTATAATGGCCTGGCTCCAAGAAATCTAAGAAATCTGCGTGTTTCTTCAATTCCAATCTACTTGGATTACGTGTCCCATGGTCTACTTACTACTTGTATGGTGAGTCAGTCAGCACATCGTTAAATATATACTATTTCATCGTTAACTGTGATAATTAAACTGTAGACTTTCACGCGAATTTACATTTCTGAGAGCATAACTAAAAATCTGGGACTTTTATAGAAAACTAAAAAAGAAGGATCACTTATGAAAAATAGGATTGTAATAAAATTTTCGCAATTGCTCCTTTTTTTTTTATTTTGTTCAAATACTCATAAATTGAGATAATAAGTAATTCTAACTAACTAAGAATAATAAATTAAGAGATGCCGGAATTAATGAAAAATAATAAAGAATCTAAGAATAATAAAAAATCTCAGTTTTCAATATTTTGTGACACAGTTTCCTCTTGTACTGAATCTTTCAATTATTTTATATAAATTGTAGCCAAATTGTAGTTATAAAAAGCACTGTTTTTTTTTAAATTCACACATTTTGTGAATTTTATACTGTATGTGCATTTAAAATTTCTCAGAAGTAACTGTAAACGCTTATTAGAAATTACACAATAGAGAGATGATATCAATGAATGAACAGGTTATCCTATTTTTAGATTGTCAATACAGATAATTTATACCTATAAATGCATAAAAATCCACAGTCCAATGATTATTATTCTCTAACGTAATTGTGCGACTAGGATGTTCGTTAAATGTTTGCTAAATGGTGACACATAATCGAGAATTGTAGATAGCTAATTAGACTTATTAGAAATTACACAATGCAGGAATAATATTTTATAGACGATTAGATTTTTATGAAAGACTGATGACTTGGTATGGTAATTTTAAATACAACATAGATAATTAATTTTTATAAATTCTTGTTATTAGACTTGATATTAAACAAGATGTTTATAGGATCATTAAGGAACCTATTAAAGAACGTAGTTTCTAAATTTCATTTGCAAATTTTTTTTAATTAATTTGTATTATAACATACAATTTTTCAATATTGTAATTATGATTATTCTTTTTGTTACTATTTCTACCACCTCAATTTTACAATTTTATGAAATTTAGAGGAATTAAAATATTTACAATAATAAATCATTGCCTGGTTCTTAACGGGTTAATATTTTTGGATTGATTAAATTTTTCTTAAAAATCAATAGGAACAATGAATTTTAAAATGATTAAATTATTGTGAATCACCTTGTATATTCGTACTCCACCACCTCCAATTTTCATAAATTTAATATCATTTAAATGACAGTCGATGAACATATATACAATTAAATACAAACAACTATAGTATAGTACAATAAAATATAATTTAATCCAGTCAACAAACTGCGAACTTTTGTACAATTATGGGAAATTGAAAGATACCAAAACATAATATACATAGATATATAAAATTATTAATAAAATACGTAATAACAATAATAATGATATGAATGTAAAATATCCACAAGACTCATCATAGTAAATAGACATTAAATAGATGAAACAGACTCTCTGCATAAATATTCTATCTTTTAGATTATTTCCAGAAAAAATAGATATTCGCATGAAAGTATAATTATCGGCAGTATAATTATCCGAATTAAAAATACATTTTTTTCAATTGGAAGTCCCACATTTTCGCACCTGAATGGAACTTTCGTGACGAAAGTAATTTTCTCCCTGTATCGGCTCGAGCACGACTCGAACAGGCCCGTGACGAACAGTCGGTAAATGCCGCGCGTTAATCTCCTCAAATACACCGTGAAACGCGCGGCACCACGCTGGCGGAAACGCGCGTGCACGTGATCCAGCATGCAACAGCATTAACAGCAACGTGGAAACAAAATCCGTGCACGTTTACCAGACACGCGTCTATTTCTGAAACGGGCCGCCCTTCTTCGTGCTTCCTGCTGATTTTCTATCTAGCGTTAGTAGTGTTTTAACGTTTCGAATCCGTCGAATCGACGATTTCACTAGCAGAGAAGTTATGTGTGTAACTGGCAGAACGTTCAAATGTTCGCGCGTTTTTTGTTTTCACGTGTATGCGATTGGAAAAACGAAAAGGTACGAAAGATACGTGAATTGAACATTTGTGAATTGTCGGGAGATTGTCTCTTGCTTTACTACATGTTTTCATTTTTTTCTTTTTTTTTCAAGCATCTTGAACATGATACAGCAGAGCTTTCTTTTTACGAATCTCTGTTTTTTAAGTATCTTAATATTCGAATATTATATTATCAAAAGAAAACGTTAGTATGTTCAAGTTTCTCATAAATGCTTGGATTTTTAAATGAATTTTCATATGCAGTCCGGTGATGACGAATGTCCTTTTATTTCTTCGTTAATAGCAAAAGAAATATGATTGTTCTCAAATTTATTCGAAAATTAAGTAATTACCCAGATGATAATAAAAAATCAATTAATTTGGATTCCGAATAGAAACTATGAACTAGAATTTCACAATTACTTGAATCTCCGACAGAGGTCCCACTGGTAGAATCTTTAGAAATGCAACATTCCAGTTAGTAAAATTTGAAGGCAAGTTATATAGAAATGAAACGCATGTATTTTAGAAAACAACCACTTGGAAATAACTCTGTTCAGGGACAGAGCAGAAACGCGCGTATCCAACCACGTAAACAACACTCCAAAAATATTCAGAAGTTCTCGTGTAACCGTGCTCTTTCATCTGTCTGAGAACGTCAACAAGCAACGAATCGATTTCATTTCTTGTCAATTTTGCTTTGTCAATTTTGAAAGGAATTCTGACGAAGTAGATGATTCTTTGGTTTTATGGCTTTGGTTATGGAGTTCGTTCACTCCAAGATGAATGTGTTAAAACTGGATCAGAACGACGAAGTTTGTAATTTTTCATTGAAATTTCCTAGTATTTTTAGAACTTGTATAATATTCCTGTATATTATAATATATATTGAAATATATATATATTTTATTATATTTTATTATATATTATAAAAATATTTTGTTAGATATTCTGCATTGTGTATTTGTATTTTATATTACATTTGTTTGTAATACAAATTAAACTTGGGCCTCGTTAAGTGCCTAAAAATAATGAATTGTAATGTATTATCTTATTTAGCTACATAGGTGTTATTCGAAATAATTTTCTTATTTTATTTTGTATTTGAACAAATTCAGAGTACCTAGATCTGTTAATTACTGATTTAGCTCGTTACAGAATCGAGCATATTTCGCTTTAAATGAAATAAAATAAGAAATAACAATTTGGAGCAACGAATTGCTTTGATTAATTCATTACAGAGGAAAAGTAATTCCATTTATCCATAAATCATTCTCAGATCGTTTCTCATCTTGACTATCCAAATGAAGTGTCAACGATGTTATAGAAGGTATATATTAAGAAATTACTCAGAATAAATTAAAGAAACAATTCTAATTAAAACAATTTTAATTAAAGAATAATTAAAAAGCCCAAATTGAAGTTCCAAGATTGGATCCTTTGGTAGATTTCAACTTACCTCGAAACTAGCTAAGAGTCGAGCTATAATAAGAGACAATTATCGTAAGGCTAGCTAGAGGACAGCTCGGTGATTTATGTTTCTTTAATTGCACGTCCCTTTAGCACCTTCCAGGCAGAAGCTGTTCCCTCTTATCTTGGTCCCCGTGTTCTTTGAAAGTCTGGTCGGTTAAAGTATTTCAGTACGAGTAGAGGCTCGTTTGTTTGTTGGTATCGAGAAAAGCAGCGGATTCAATCGCGAAGATTTATGTCTGCCGAGATAATTAGATTGCTTAGAATGGTAGCAGCTTGTCAGGTAGAAAGATTTACCGGCTTTCGATTCACGTTGAATAATGTTAACCCAACGAGCATCATTAGCACAGAGTTGAGAATTGTTTGAAATGGAAATTGTCATCAACCAAATCAAACTCTCTCATCGGAGGATCACATCCTCACATTCGATAAAAGAACAGGCGATTCTCTGCGATTGAATTTCAACATGGTAGTCTATCTACAACTTGGAATGTTTGAAAGGAGAAATAAAAAGGTTTTGGCTAGCTTTCAATTCATTTGTTAGCTAAAATATTGACAATATGGATAATTCGGAAAATTCGTATTGTGAGAACACGTTTGTGTTACACGATATTACGTATTTATATAATTATACACACGATTTAAATTTGAATTGAATTTTTATATTTCATACATACGTCCGTCAGATATTTTGGATATTTAAAACAGGAGAAGAAGAACTGACTCAGAATTATTTTACATTTTTGGAGAGTAGAAGACTGTCCTTTAGAGTTAGAAGGCTGTCCTTTGTTTGCCTTTGCTCAAAGGGTTGATACGTTAATGAATGAACGCGTCATGGACGGTGTCGAAAACTGAAGAAGACTGAATTTCGTCAGAAGGAACTTGAGCAAGAAGCTCCTCCTCGAGAAGATCGATCCTCCGGTTCCAAAGAGAGAAAAAGATAAAAAAAAAAAAAGAAGACGCAGGGGAGAGAGAAAAAGGAGTCTCAAAGAGTATCGTGTTGCCACTTTGTAGAATTAATATCGTATACTGCGCCAGTTGAACGCGAAAAAGACCGCGTTTTCTGTATCAGATCGTCGGATTAAGATTGAGATACGATCTGACCGCGTGGGATCACTGTAATCCGATATCGCAGTAGCAGGCCTATCGAATCCTCTCTTACCTTCCCTCTTTGTACGAGCTCTTTGTTCCACGCGAGTCGAGGTGAAAAATTAGAACGTTCCGAGGCGAATTAATCTGGCCACTTGAACGACACACGAGTCGATAAACTCGGGGAATTTATCTCTCTCGGGGGTTGAGCCAGGGGATGAAAACGGATCTTGGGACGTGCGATGAGAAATTAGCTATCGAGCGCTGTACAACGCGTATTTATATCGAGGTAAAGGGTTTCAGAGAGGATTAACACATCCAAGACGCGTGGAAATTCTCGTGTTTGAAAACAATAAATTGCTTTAAATTTGATGGTACGTTTCGTATCTTTCGAAACGTATATCTTTCATATTGAAGTAAATATGAAATAATATTAAATAAACACAATTAAATAAATTAAACACAAGTAATAAATATATATCAAATAAAACGAATAAAAATAAAATTATTGACATAGTTAATTTTAAATCGTAGCAATCGAGCGATAGAATTAGTTATATCTTTTGATGGAATAAATTTCCTTTCGTTTCGACGAGTATAAAAGGCTGAGACCAGATGAAATTTAAGCCCATGAAGGATTAATTGATGCGTCAAGCAGATTATAAGGATCGTGTTAATAAACTAGATAAGGGGAAATCGATCGTATAATCCTTTTACGAGTTCGCCTTTCTTCACTACGAGATTAACACGATACATGTCTTCGCTGATTCTGACGAAATAATATTCTCCGTTTCAACGCTGTAACTCAGTAATATATGACTTTAAAATTCTCAAAGATCAAACGCGATTACGGTGTGGTATCATTGTTCTCGTTTAAATAATCGAGGGACTTGGATATTACCATCGATAAGTAAATTGCTGATAACGTCTCGGAGAAATGGAGTTGTATCGAAGAAAATCGACGTCTCTATTTATTTTTATCTTTTTATTTTTCCTGCGATATCTGTTTTGCGATGATCTCTTTCAAAGAAGTGTCACACACTCTTGATTAAAAGTTCAGAGTATTTAAGATTTCGAAAGAAATGACGATTTCTTTAAGTAAATATAAGTATTTCATGCATGAGGATTGAAACTGCAATTAATTATATTTATAAACGAAATTTGTAGTTATGTATAATATTCACATTTTCTGAAAATTCAATATCTAAAATTCTTCATTAATAATTCATCTATCTAGTTAAGAATTTTCCATCGTTTATTAATTGTGTCTGGAAATAAAATACTTCGGAAAATTTAATTCGAATAATTCAGAAGAATATTGTAATAAGAATTCAATTCAATTCAGTTATCTGAAATCTCCGAAATTTGAAATAATTTCGTTCTCCAAGAAATCTGATAAATCTGTAAAATGTATTATATAAAGTGGATCTTCTCAAAATTCAAATGTCTATTTAACATTCTTATTCAACGATGAAATATAATCAACTATCGTCATCGACATTTCAGCTTTCACTCCAATTGTGTCACACAACGTCTTTATTCAATACGTTTGTGTCATTTTATATGCTATTTACATATATACACTGTAGATTCGAAGCTTCTTCGTTCAAGTCAATGAAACATCGAATACTATCATTTCCATTTCAATTTCATCAGGGGTCTCGAATCTCGAATTTCGACTTAACCCCTATTTATATGATTTACATATTCCCTGTGTGGAGTTCCCTTGCTCGACGACCATTAACTCCAAGTCAAGATTTAACAAGTTAATTTACGTTTCACCTTTAATTTCCTTATCTTTTTAATTATTATCTCAACGAACGATTCTGTAACAACATAGACGCGCCATTCAGAATTTTCTCAGATTCTTCTAACCTTTTTTTTTCAACAACATTTCTGATCGTAACAACAAGTATGCTAATCTGAATGTATGAATTCAACGATAAATATACTCTGACCCACTACCATGAATCTCAATATTCTTTCCTTCGAGCAACATGTTCAATCTCAACAAATATAGTCTGAAGAAGGGAAAAAGTCAATAAAAATATCAATCCTCCAAACGCAACAGGTGTGCCCTTATACTAAACTCTTTTGACGTGATCCTGTCGCATCACGTGAAAGGAGTTCCAAAGAAGGGGCAGGCAGATTGAGACGTTCCGAAAGACTGGGTGCATCTATTTAGGAGTCGAGTTGGACCAGATAGTCGAACTCGCGTCCCGTTTCCAGACGAGTTGGACGTTCTAATTAAGATTCCACGCTAGTCTTCGGGGATCTGCCTCTTGTCCGTTTGATATAAAACAACAGCCATGAGACGAAACTTGGAAAAGAAGAAAAGAAGAAGAAGAAGAAGAGAAAGAGAAGGACAAATACAGGTCTGACAGATAGAAACGTTGAACGGTTTGACGGCGGGAGATTCAACTGTCGGGGCTTCTGGTCAGGTACAAAACGAACAGCCGGGACAGCATTATAGGTCTATCTCGGCTGCATAATTATACCTTAAAAAGGATGATCCCTTTCGAGAGATTAAGGGACAGTGCGCTCAAGACCGACTGCTATCTTAATGAGCGTATGCAGCCCTTCGATGCCAGACAATCGTAATTAAGCTGCAGTGGCTTTGGCCGAGGTCAAGTATGCTTTCGCTGCGTTTGCCTGGCTCCTTCTTCAGACAGCGACGAGTTCCTACGTTAGACGTTGCGTCTGTTTATTGGCTCGTATGGATTATATTTGGATGGAGCAGAGAGCGAGTGATTAAATGCTGTGTAGTCGAGTGCCGGCTAAAATAACCGAACGTGAAGATTATATGTATGTAGGTGTATTGGGACGATGTACGAAGATTGGTGGGAAATAACCAAATTTGTAATCGTATTGTACAAAAATGCGGGATTTTTTAGATGTATTGGTAAAGTAACCAAACGTGAAGGCCAGTGTTCTTCTTGCAGGAATACTTGATTCTTTTCAATACATTATCGAGACTAAGGTTCTTCTTTTCATAATGTACAAGTGCATGGATCTTTTAGGTCATCAACGAAGAGAATATTCTTAAGTTCACGCTAAGCAACGAAACACTCCACAAATCATTCTAATTCTAAACGACAACAATTGAAACGACGCTCCTGTCCAAACTTTTGAAATCTCGACAAAATATATCGACCACGACGAAAGTACCCGAGCAACAAGCTTTTCTGTTGTTCCGGCTGTTGTTGAAATCACAGGCAAACGGGAACGTACGANGAATACTTGATTCTTTTCAATACATTATCGAGACTAAGGTTCTTCTTTTCATAATGTACAAGTGCATGGATCTTTTAGGTCATCAACGAAGAGAATATTCTTAAGTTCACGCTAAGCAACGAAACACTCCACAAATCATTCTAATTCTAAACGACAACAATCGAAACGACGCTCCTGTCCAAACTTTTGAAATCTCGACAAAATATATCGACCACGACGAAAGTACCCGAGCAACAAGCTTTTCTGTTGTTCCGGCTGTTGTTGAAATCACAGGCAAACGGGAACGTACGATCCTCCGTTTCGCGAGAGAAGTTTTCGGCCCCTNGATCCTCCGTTTCGCGAGAGAAGTTTTCGGCCCCTGACGAAAAATCCTCGGTGGCGTTCAGCCACCGGGTTCTCCCCCTTTAGAAATCGCGCTCCATCGCAGCCATCTCTTTCATTGTCCAATTGGTAATGTCAGCCGCTATTACCCTGTTGAATGCATTTAATAGACAAAGGATTGGCAGAGGCTCTCATTTTCGCGGCGCGGGAGGAGTACGCGGCGGCACACGGCCCTCGCCGGGGGCCCGTGGAAACGCGGTCGACACCGGGTTGAGAATTATTATTCCATGTGTGGACGACCGGCCCCGCTAATAACGGGCCGAGCCTGGCCCGCGCATATGGCATTCAATGACCGGCCAATTGGACAATTGAGCTCAATCATAATAATACACATGCACACACACGCGTGCGCACACACAATATATATATTTTGTATATTATATTGTATATGTATATACATATGGATCGTTGCAACGATCGAGCGTTTCGGCCTGTTATCAATAAATTCACTTGCCGGAAAGTAAATTCACCGGTCGCGTCCTGATTTCGTCCATTTCCATTCGTTCCTCCCCTTCCTCTTTCCCTTCGTGTCGCTGCATTAAAAAATTTTTCGCTTGCATTAAATAATGAAATTGGGAATATGACGAATATGAAATAAATATACACGTTCCAAAAGTTTTTAGTATCTGCAAAATATTGTAAAATATTCTAGCAATATTCAAGCAAACACGTCTCGTTATTGTTTATTGCTTATTAACGATCGCACGTGTGCGATTGCCGGAAATTCCAAGGAAACGATGGCTTCCAGTTTGAAGAAAGCGTTTAATACGACACGCTAGGGCCCGCATCGGGATCTGTTCACCAGATGTTGACCGTGTTTTCCATCGGTCGGCCAGTGAAATTCGACTTTGACCAGCTTCTTAGAAACTGAAGTTTCCATTATTGCGTGGAAACCTTAATGGAACCTCTGGTAATGGAGGCACAGGCTTACGAAACGTGTTCATTAGGGTTTCACTACGTTCACGCGTTCTGGAATTTTGTCATTTTAATATTTTTATTGTCGACGTTTCACATATTTAATATTATGGTTTGCTGTTGTGAAAAAGATATGAAAATTCATTTGTGCGTTGCTGTCGGCTAGGACTATTAAAAACATAATTACTAGAACTAGTGGCAACAAATTTTAGATCAAAAGTATTTAAAAAACATTGAAAAAA
>NIPQ01115297.1:0-14015 GCA_002806875.1 Lepidotrigona ventralis hoosana
ATCCTTCATTCTGAGAACATTTTCACAAAAAAGTGAATGATCGGTCACGTGAAATATCATCTGCACAGTGTTGTCAAACTCGATATCAGCGTCGAGAAGTTTTCTCGATTGATCAACGGGAATTTTGAAGGACAGTCGTACTATGACAGTAATTAGGCGTGCCAAGGTCCCATGATCCCCTCGCAAAGGGGACGAGGCTGCAACTGCGGTTAGCAGTTGTTATTGAGACGAACGCATGATGACGAAACAGTGTGTTGTCAGAGCCTTCTATGGCGTCCTTGATTCGATACCGTGGCTTTGCCTACGCGATAAACTCGCGTGGGCTTTGAATTAATTCTGACATGCCCCCGGAACCGGATCCTCGTTTAACCTCCACGTACGATTGATTCTTCCCTCTCTCCCCCACTCCCGCCCTCGGTGAACTATAGCGGGGGATGTTGCGCGCCCGGCCACGCTGTAATATCACTGAACAATCATTGCTACGGAGACAATATTTGCTTACCTTTGCACCCGTAGTTGTAAACTTCTCTCTTGAGGAGGCACTAGAGACGTGGTTATTAGACTCTGCTTGTCTATCGAGCTGTGTTTCACTGTTACCCTACTAGCTCTGCACGTTAACCATTGGCTGGCACTCCTTCTGTTCGTCCCGTATTAAACCGAGTCAACGCGCTCGTTAAGTTATGAAGATCACGTCGAAATTGTGATCTAATGCCCGGGGAATTAATTACGACAAACTACAGCGAGAAGGAGAGAGAGGGGAGAGAGGGGGAGAGAAGGAAGGAAAACGCAGAGAAAACAAGGAGGAGAAGTAGCCGGGAAAGAGTTGGAATTACGCGAGGTTCGTCGTAATTTTTCCAAGTTTCCCAAAGATTCCAACTCCTCCTCGAGGAGAAGACGATGCATCTTCCGACAAATGGCTAGCTCTCCGGAGTGGAAAATGCTCCCGGACGAGTGTTTTCCACCGGTGCGATGTGACACACCCGTGAATTTCATCTTGAGGAAGTGATTAAGTATTTATGGGAACGCAGACCGACCGGAAAAGCGGATATTTTCGTATCCAGTTGCAATCAACTAGTAGTAACAGACAGAACGAAATTGTGTAATCATGTAATTTTATACTGGAGTACACTTTATGCTAAATATTAAACAATGTCCTGTTTGCAACGCTTGTTACAAATATATAAAATTATTCTAAGACGTTTTTATAGATGTCACAGCTGGCGCTTTTCTTTTCGAAGAAGTTGTTGCAAATTATTATAGGAAATTCGAGAGATCGCGATTAAAACAACTCGTATGTCAATTTTTAGAAAGCCATCGCAAAGGGCAGGCTTCAATCTTCGAATCCATTGCAGATTCGGACGTGAAAAACATTTTTCAATATTCATGCATACTATGACAATTTGTAAGATTTTCTAGAAGGAAAGTGTCCTCTTTCTCGCTCTCTACGTGACGTAAAGTCATCTTAGTCACAAAGAAGAAAAAAAATGTAAATTTAAAATTTTTAAGAGGCTTCAAGCTTTAAAACGAGCCCAGGTTGTACGATTTTATTTTACAAAACTGTGATAGTTTAAATATTCAGCGTCCGAATATTAACACGAGCAACTGTACATTTGTATTGACTTTGTCAGATACAGTATTTCTGCGATGTATTTTCCAACCATTTATCCCTTAAATTTTCATTATGTCTCGCTGCAAATGCGACAGCGTCGCGAGCTTCCGAGACAAGTCAGGCAGATCAGGCACGCACGTCAGTTTCGAGCTATTAGGATGAATGGATCATCGTTATCGGGCATTATCGGGCAACGTAAGACATTGTTTGAGGGACGGGGAACTGCTTTGGGAAATTATGCCTGCACGTTATGCGGTAAGAATAAGTCGAGCGTGAAATTGTAAATTTAATTGCACGGTGAATGAAACGCGTTTAATTCAGACTCTAATTCCTGTTCAACGTTATTATTTATATAACGGCGATACGCAATCACGTGGAAACAATTAAAATTATCGAAGTTTAATTAAATCTGCAAATATGAACTCCGTGGCTCTTTCAACTTGGAAAATCGTGAAAATTATTATTCGTAATTATTATTATTATTATTATTATTATTATTATTATTATTATTATTATTATTATTATTATTATTATTATTATTATTTTGCCGTACGTTTGAAAAATTGAAATTGATAACAGAAAGTGCTTCACGGAATCGTATCTTGATACGTTTCAGCAATAACCCGGAATATTTAACTCTACAGTTGCAAACAATTTTCACATTTTTCTGCACAAACTGACGGCTGAAATTCACTTCTTGCAAAAGACATTGAAAATTGAATTGAACATACGAAAGACTCGTTAAAAATAAAATAATTAATTAATATTGGTCTACATCTATTTACGTACTTTAAATGTTTCTATCTTGTATATTTCAAATACTTTCCAATACTGTTGGCAGGATTTTTATGCGTTTACAGGAAATTTGAAAATACATGTAGTATGAAAATATGTATATATATAAAATGTTCAAAGTACAGTACTTGTTATAACATCTAGCAAGTACAACAATTACTTTATATTTTGAAGATTATGAAAATCCACAATGATTCACCGTGAGGCTTCAGAGATTTATCAACAGTCGAAAGTCAGAAAGGCGGAGCCTTTGTCACGTCTCTCCGATTGGAAATAATTATTACTTGTCTCAGAATTCATAAATAGATGATAAAAATACAAAACGATTTCGTCTCGACACCTGAGAGTAAGGGAGATCGTTGAAAGCGTAGAACACGCTTTCAAATTGCAGGAATGAAAGCTGAGAATTTTATACTTGGCGAAACTCTCTTGGGGAAAACCCTCGTGCATCGTAAAAAAAAAAAAAGGGAAAAAGAATCTCGCATAACGTAAACGGAATGATCTCAATTCGCGTGACACCATTTAACGCGTATCGAAGAGTTGAATCACTTTTTCCCCGGTTGAAAAGGGAATTTCAACGATTCACTCACGATCGGCTTTTTTTTTTTTTTAAACCAGCTCCCGCTTTCAGTGATAATTATTTTCGCAACGCGGGAGAAAGGGCGGAGGGGGAGGGGTGAGCCGGCGCTTCAACCAATCGGATGTATAAACTGTTCGCTGATTAAAGGTTCTAATTATATTTCGCCACGAACAGAGGCGGCGCGCCGCGAATTCCCGGCGTAATGCCGAATCTGCAGTTGCATCCAGCGCCGTTACAACCCATTAGGATGTTTGATGAATAGTGCATTGCGAAGGACTATCAGGGCACCGCGCGTTGTCTGTATTTCGGTCGTAGCATGCCGCCGAACCGCACCCGGCTTGAATAGATCATAGAAACGCACGGGAACCTTGAGAGAAACGGACGGATAGATCAGACGAACGCCAGACCGCAATAACACGAGGGCGCGCACGTGCCTCTGATTCGGCTTGATTTATTTCCGGCGATCTGTCAAAACTTCGGCGCGCAACATCATCCGCACAACAGCGAGCTTCGCCTCTTCGTCTTCGAAACTTCGTTTATCCAGCCCTCAGAGTGAAAAAAAAAAAAATTCAAAGGTTCAAAAGTGTGGTGCGCAGCGTGTTCGAGAAGATAATGAGACAAGGTTCTTATAGAGATTATATGTGGAATGAGATGATTAACCTAAACCTTAGACTCGGAACTTTTCCCTATGCTTAGGAGCGAGGCAGCTGTTACAGCGAAGGACAGGCTTTGTTTTAATCCTTTGACTACGGCAGAGTTTGATGTATACCGCACGACAAACCTCAATCGCGATCATACATTGAGAACGACGAAATTTTTCGTCATCGTGCATTTCTCAGAAAGTATGTTGAAGTAATCAGAATGAAACCAATTAAACGAATTATGCTGAATTAAACCAATATTATTTATTTATTCATATTCTATGTTGGCGCATGTACTAAAAATTTAACAGTAACTTTAATTCATAATATATCTAACTATATCTAATATAAGATAGCTAATAAACTTTATTTCATAATATATCTAATAATCTACAATTCGAAACATGGGTCATCACATTTCTTGCATTCGTAATGTGTCTTCCTTCTTCCGTTTCTACACACTACATATTTCTGTCTTATTATTACTGTGATTAATTTATTACCACAGTTTTTATTTACCAAATCTTTTCATTTTAAGAGTATTAAATGAGATAGCTGCAAAATAATCACTAATATATTTAAATAATATATAACTAACGAAAGATGTGATTGTTGAATGTGATTAGAATTCACTTGCATCTGATCCAATGTTCTTCTGTTGCAATTATTGTCAATAACATTTAGTAAGATTTAAAATATGAGAATAGGGTTGTGGTTGTATGAGTATGCAGAGAGTCGCGAGAGAGTGCCGATCGTAAAGGAATCGGAGAGAGAATTGAATCGTGGAGTGAATATCTATAGAGAGTAACGAGTCGCGATAGAGTACAGATCGATGGAGAGGATTATAGAGCGAGTAGCAAGTTGTGATAGCATGAGAATCTACTTAATATCTTGTGTCATCGCCGTGTTCGGATTTTTTCCAGTATTCTTTAATTCCCAAACTTTATATTTATATTTATTTTGAACCACGTTATATTTATATTTATTTTGAACCACGTAGGTTGAAATTTAGCGTCGTAGCTTGTGAATTGAAACGATAAAATGATTATCGACGCAGATTATCAAGGAAATGATTAATGGGTCTAGATTTTGCATTCATGGTTTCAATCCTTTGAATGTTTTAGCTTGCGCTAAAATATTGTACGAATAATCTTATAATCGAAGAGAAATGAAATAATTAGTTAACCATTAGAGGTAATTAGTTAATTGAATGAGGATACATTACAATATATTGAACAAATATATCATTATATAATATATTTTTGATTTTTGATAATTTTAAGCAGGGCTTGAAAAAGGATAAAATAACAATGAAATTTGAAATGGCTGATCCTTCGACTAATATCTTATTCAAAAAATTTTATATTTCAGAATGCATAACATTAACAGCGCGAGATTATATCTTAATACGACATTTGCATTTTTATGCGAAAAAAATTAAGATTGTAAGATTTATCAATTAATATGTTTAACGAGTTTCCGGCGTTTCGATATTCGGCGCTACGTTGCACACGGTACGCTTTATACGAGCAGGATGTTTCAAATGACTAGAAATGAAGGGGGGGGGGGACAAATTTCATAAAGCAGAAGCGAATGGCGCGAATTGCTCGATCAATTTAACATGATTTTCATTTTGTTCCTTTTTTCTTTTTTCTTTTTTTTTTTTGTTAATATAAAAAGCTGCTAACGTACTTATGCCTTGAGGCTATTAATTTCAGAGCTATTTTAATTTCAGCTGCATCGATATAACGTTTTCAGCTGCATCCTATCCCCGACCGTTTTAAAGACAAAGTCCGTTCAGTTCAATCTGCGCTTTCTATTAATCGTGATTGATACGCTATAACATCACGGCGTGTAAAAATTTATTCGAAGAAGCGAGATGAATTAATGCACCGACTTTTATCGAATTATGTTGCCTGTACGTTTAGAGGGCCTGCAATTTCCTTTCTCTGAAGATTCCTGCAACTTCTGAAATCAATTCGAAACGACTGTTTGACAATCCGTCGGAAATTCCTTAATTCGTCCCTCTATCTTCTGGGACATAATTCGAAGATCCTGCAGTTTCTATTATTCCGCAGTTTTTGAATAAAATCAAGACTGATTTCTCTCACTTACATTTGAAAGTCCTATTGTCGCGTGAGACGTGAAAGATTTGAACATCAACTTTGAAATTGATCCGAGAACAGCCTTGTTCACTTCGTTTCTCGCAGTATTTCTAAATAAGACCAACTCGACGAATCGAAATAAATTGCTCTAGCTCTATCACTGTTAAATCGCAGTTATCAGTCATATTCGACAAACGCTTTCGATCTATTGAAAAATAATAGATGACTGAGAATTACTTTCGTGGAATTACATTCCTCAAAGCCTCGAACGAACCGGTTGGTGAAAAACCAACGTAGAACCTCGTTGTTACATTTCCCAGTAATTAGTTGAAAGTACTCCGGCTGTATAGACAAAAGCCAGCGAGGATAAAGCAAAAAGGTAAAAAATCATTCGACGCTATCCCCGTGTTCCGGCATGTTCGTGTCGCCGGCATTCCTCCACCGGGTGGGGATGGAGAAGAGAGAGAGAGAGAGGAGGGGGGGGAAGTAATTTACATTCCGATTCGGTGAATCGATCCGTTCAAAACTCGGTAATGAAAGCGTGAACGGCGTTACGACCATTAAGAGCTATTAGAACGCTGATGAACGGATCAGGAGGAGGACCGACGGTGTTAGCATTGCTGTTTCTATTCAAGTGCAAGTGCGACTGGTACACGAACAGGACAGCCGCGGGGCTTGTAATTTGCGCAGGAGTGCATAGAACAAAGAGAAAAGGGACGCGAATGGGAATAGAGAAAGCCTTCGAACCGATCTCCAACGCCCTTCGGGAGAAACGGATTCCTAGGTATTTCAAGTGCAATAGCTGCTACGAATGACCACCGAAAATCCGATTTCGTTCAAATCGCGTCGCTCTCTCCACCAAGGACAAGCCTCTCGGATGAATTTCTCTCGGTCTCTCTTACCCTTTTCCATTTCCTCCTTCGCCGAATCTCTGGGAGACCCATCTCTCTCCCCTCTCCGTCCTCTTCTTCGCCACGTTTCAAGGCGGGATTTCTTACGAGCGTCGCTGTTTGGACGTTCGTGGTCGCCGAGAGATTTCTGGATCGGACGGAAGCATAACTCGTTTTTTTTTTCTTCTTCTTTTTCCTATCTTTCTTGCGTTTCGTCTCGCTTCGAACCGACGTTGCAATCTCACTTTTGACGATTGATCGACGATGATCACTGGACCTGTTGGCAATGTATCTTTAACGCCGCTTTGAACGTGCATCGCAATTTAACTTGACGATCGATCGAGAAGATATAGTACTGGATTCGTTGACAATCTGTCTCTTTCGATTCAAAGAATTCTGAATGTGGTTTTCTGTTGCAACGTCATATTTGCAACAAAATACTTGAACGAAGTCAGATACTCGATGTTCAAGGTGTTTAATATATTCAAAATATTCAGGATTCGATAGCTCTTCTCTTGAAACGAAATTAAAACATCAGAATTATCGAAAAGAATTGTTTTACGTGTAAAATGTACTATATCTTGTACATTTTCACATGTTAATTTTCACGTGTAAATTTGCACTTTCAAATTTCCTATAAACGCATGAAAATCCGCACTCTACTTATTATATATCCTTATGTATTATATATATATCCTTGCTGTATGTCCTATGAATTTCATCGTATCTCCAAAATTGATGGAGTTTCAACAAATTTTCCATGTCTACCAGCTGAATATAACATGATAATATATTATTGTCTTCTAGTCGAGCCTGAGTCGACCAGTGGTCAGCTGTTTCTTTAAATTTCACGATTACGGAATTTTATTAGGGTAAACCAGGGAAACGAAAAGACATCGCTTGGAGAAAGTCGAGGGAAAATTTCTTCGCACGGTGACCATTGCTCTCTACGCCGGTATCCGCGTACGCCACCGAGCCGGAGTCTCGGGTCGGTCCATTTCAGAACCAGTTTCGTTCCGCGCAAGTAATTTCGAAGTGTGCCAGTCGAGCTGGAATCTACGTAGTTGGCAGAGCCGTTTCTATTCTCCGTCCTCTACGTGGACGTACGGAGAATATGTGTGCACGTACATGTATACAATGGTCTAAATGTTACACGCACGTGCATGGATACGAGAGGCTCGAGAGTGTGCGCGAGAGTAGCGAGAGTAGCGTGTAAGTACGTAGCGTGGTGGCGAGAGAAGAGAAAGCGAGGGTGCGAGGGATTAAACGACGATCGAAGGTGCAGCAAGGGGGAACTGGCTCATGGCCTCCCTTCGTCGGCTAACTCGCCGTCGCGGTCGCCGCTGATTTATCGCGCGTGGAATTTATATCGCAATTAAGTGCAAACTGCGGTGCATTTTACGCGGAGAAGAGATATCGATGCTGCGCGAGTCGCAACGATCGCTGTCGAAGACGTGAAGGCCGAAAAGTAAAAGGTATCTCGTGTCTGGAGAGGCAACCCGGAACCTCGAGAATGTCGGCGGGCTATTCTTTCCCGTGGACTGACGAGAGGAGAGTCCTTTTGTTCCTCGTTCGATTCTCTCTCGTCCCTCTCGAAATCATATCCATAAATCGAGCGGGCATCGTTCGTAACGTCGAGGAAAGGGGAGCGGGGGAAAAATAAATTCCATTTCTGGAGACAGTGGAAACGTCTTGGCAGATACTCGAAAGTAAAAGGGTTGTTCGTTACGGTCCAAGTAGTCGAGCAGGTCGCCGGTGAAAGAAGGCCCCCACATCTTTCGCTTCGAGATGGATGAAACGGGCTGAGAGAGAAAAGAACGAATACTTCTGCCGTTATTTGAACGAAACTTTCCCTCGAAGGAACGTATTTCCCTTTAATTCAACGACGGTTCATTGTTTTATGACGAATGATTCTGAGGGTATTTTCATTACGGTAGCCCGCAGATAGTTGGCTGCCAGTAGAAAAGATCAACAACTATGCCGCAGTCGCTGGTTCGACGTGTTTTGGCACGAATTTTTTTCAACTCTCGTCGAGTTGTGACGTTCATAATTTGTAATTTTTATATTTATCCTTCTCGTCTTCTCGTCTCCTTCCGCGAGGAAATCGTCCATCAGTAGTACAGGTCAACGACTTGCGTTACCGAATCGGTCAAAGTCCTTGCGTACAGTTCCCGAAGTTTTCAAAGTTCAAATTTTCTGAAGTTTGTCGAGAAACATAATTTTCTTGGGAAACTCGTTTCTCGAAATTGAGAAACTTCTTTTTTTCACTCTTCTTGAAAGAGGAAATCGTTCATCAGTGATGAAAGTCGACGACTATCCTCATGCTACTGAATAAATCGAATCAATAATGCGAATTGAGTTTTTTTTTTTTCATTCTTCTTAAGTAGAGAAATCATCCATCAGTGATAAAAGTCAACGCGCTCACATCGCTAAATTGGGAAAACAAAGTCAAACTGAGAAACGTAATTTTCTTTGTATGAAGATAATATTCTTTCTCTACAAGGAAAAACAAAATTCTAACAATTTAAAAAATGGTGTAAATGAAAGAATATAAATGAAAGAATAAATGAAAGAATATAATAAATTGGTCTACTCGAAAGAGAAAATTTCGAAGTATAAATTGTCAATTTGCACGATACTTTGATACATAATTAAATAATCTTGTCAAAATTTATATAGGAGAGGTGCAGAGAAAATCACTTGTAACGTTTTCTATTTTTTCTACAAAGTAGAATACTTTTATATACTTGGCCATTAGTAGAAGCTGTAAAAATTTAAGAACTTACAATACTTCAGAAGATTATACCATGTGTATATGTGTTTTATTGGCCTTAAACCTGGTATGTTCCAAGCATGATACATGAAACTATTATAACCACGGTATCGTGAATTACACATCTACGTTATAAATTCTTACAATATTCACAACTTTTTACAATTACATCTGCTCAAATGTAAGAAAATCCCGAATACTTTTCTACACTAATCATCCACGGAGAGCAACATTTTCTAACAATAATTTTTAATATAATATTTAGATAAAGTAAATAAAGTAAACGAACTATTTAATTTAATTTATTCAAAAGGTATTAGATTATTTTTAATATGAATCGCATTGTCTCGATTTCAACTTTGAAGATTATTATTCACTCTGTGCTTGGTACGTAAAAAGTTTTCTACATATTAAATATTTCTTCTATATATAAGTTATACAAGTTTCCCAAAGAGTCCCAAGACTCTTCTGAAATGTGCAGAAAGAATGTGACGATATTCTTGAGAAAAATGCAAATACGTAGAACAAAACTCTCGAACAAAGTACCAAGTGCATTTTTTACTACTTATTACAAGGCTAAACTTGCTTTACAAGTGCATTGGTAACCAACCATAGCCTAAAATCTTCTTTCATAAAATCACAAATGTACAAAATTCGCACGTTTTCACTCCTCGTGCGAATAATCATTTACGTAATAAACATCTCTCGATCGTTTTCACACGACAAAAAATTCTGCAGAAGATCTAAATTATCGTTATTCACTGAAATCATTTCATACAACATTGAGAACATAATGAATAAATAAATAACGCGAATATACAATTTAGATAAGCAAAGATGATGAGAATATGAAATGAAAATCATTTCTAAAACAGTGGTAGAACGCGCGACAAGCGCTCGAATAAATCGTAAGTTCAAAAAAGCGGAATTTCGTTCGTTGGCAACACGGTGTAACCTTATCGCGTAAGTTTTATTAGAAATGGTGATGTCGCCGCTTTTATGTGGCCGTAAACATGACACCGTAAAATTCTACGAAAATTTCCCCGCGCGAAAGCCCTGCGAGATTGGATTGTGAAATTTTTAACGTGTCGGTGAAAAATTTTTTCTCATCGTTGTGTAAAAACACAGACTTGAAGATCGGATATTCCTCCGCTTATCCATCGAGACAGATTCGCGGAAATCCCGTGGAATTCTCCTTTGACGTTAAGAAATATCCGAAATATCGAGCCTCGTAAAATGAAAAAAAAAAAAAAAAAAAAAAAAAAAAAAAAAANTTCCATCTTGAGACGAGTTTTTGACACACACCTGAGATTGGTCGCCTCGCGATGCTGTTGTCTAATTCACCGGGGCGAGTTCCATCACTTCCATCCATTCCATCACAGAACTTTGTTTCTGAACGGCGAATAACCGCGGCTCTCGGGAAACGATAAACCAGAATAGCGAAACTGAACGCATCTAATTAATTGATGAGTCGCCTTAAACGGGGCCGGGGAACTTTTATGACTTTTATGGGGAAGTTCGATCGATCGAAACGCGTGAACGTCGAAGCGTGAGACTTCACCGGAACTGAGAGAAGAGGAAAGTAATAAGTTCTCCTCCTCAAGATCCGTGAAGTGCGATTTCTTTGATATATAAAACCGATCGTGGCCATCACGCGTGTGTACGAAAATTTTGTATATTGCTTATACGAAATCTCATACTTACTTTCGTATATTACTTTGTCGAGTGTGATAATAGTGTGAAAAATAATAATAATAATTGAAAAATAGATAAGAATTTATTCTAGAAAAATAGATGTTCTAACGTAGCTGGTACGTTGATGAAAATTCATCAAATTTTACTGGTAAATAAACGGAGAAAAATATTTACAAGTATCTTACAGTACACTACAATAAACTAGAGTGGAGTTTCAGTATTTCTCTATCGAAACGAAGAGTAACTTCGACATACCAAACAAATGAATTGTAATAAATTCCGCCAACTGAACAGATTCTACTAAAAATCGGCACTACTAAATTCAGCTGGAGTAAATATAGCTTGAAATTAGCGTAGTATTTTCAGCAACACACACACCTTCAGATTCATCTCGGACTGACGTTGCCCAGTTTTTTCTTCTCCGCTTCGCTCTCCCTTTTTCCACTTTTTTCCCCACATCGGGAAAGTTTGTTCACGTTCCGTGACAATTGCTCGTAGCAACCAATAAACAGGTAGGAGAGTTTCCCGACAGGGTGGGGGTGGGGGGGGGGATAATTCGTTCGTAATTTTCACAGTAGGAGATTTCTCTTGGCTGCAGCCTTCGATTTCAACGATATAACTAAATTACTCGCTTGGAACAAGTCGGCGCCGTTCACAGCGAAGATTTTTAACACAATCTTGAAGCTGACGCGTTCCCTTTGAAGTGCACGTGAAGTTCCCTCGCACCGTAGTAACGCCTCGAGACTGATGAAACCTCTAATCCTCTTGACATTCTCGACGATGGACCGCTTTGCTCGACAAGTCTAGACGCGAAAACAAAGATAGGAATTTGACCAGTTTAGGTCGGCTACTGTCTTCGACCGTCGCCCCGCCATAAATAACACGCTCCGTGAGGAACGCGTAAAAACGCTCTCTGACGAAGAGTGGTCGTCGGTATAAATCGTCCACGGTATAAGGAGTTTGTTTATTAGACACAGAGAGAATCTAGCCGATTAAGGTGAAGTATAAAGTACTTTACTGCCGCGGAAGAATTTTGAATTTTTTGTTTCGCCGCGATCTACGAATACTTGAAGTAGTGCTACATTAATTTTAAGTACTTTGATAAATGGTTGGGACAGATACTCGGTTAAAGCTTGAAATATTAAAGAGTTTATTATTTTTATTTTTATTATTTGTTTTATTTTATTACATTTATTCTTACGTTTATTTCTAAGGTCTTCCTTATATACAGAGTGTCCCGAATTTAAATATCGAAACTTCGGGCGCGTGTTCGGGGGTTAATAAATTAAAGAAAAATGTTCTTTAGAAATTTATTACATTTTGAAGAAAATCGCAAGAGAAGAAGCAATTTGTCATCCATATTATTATCTTATAATATAATCTATTTAAAAGCATTAAATCGAACATTGACCACTCCGATTGTAGCTGGACTATGTTCTAGCGATTTCAGTTCGGAGTCACGATTTAATTTCTCAGTTATTCTACCGAGTCAAGCGGAGTCGAATGAATTTACTGAACAAGTGAGAAAAATTGAAACGTTTCTTTCCTACGATTTCCTCTAAAAATCTAACTGTACGCTCCCGAGTTTTGACATTTAAATTACAGATGATTTACTCTGTATTCTGGTAATATAACATTCGAATATTCGAACAACGGGAAGACTCCACTGTACAGCACAAGATTTATGAACGTAACTTTGAAAATATATCTTGTCATAGATGTCGAGATGGAATGCCAGTTCACGCAGAAGCTGGCTTCAGGCACTTCATTTTTGCCTTATTATAAATACAACAGGCAATTCGGTGATAACGGGCCACGTCGATCTCGGTCACAATCCCTTAACTCTTAACTGTCAACTCGCCTAATGGAACGTAACACCTGTTTTAAATATTGAAATAGTTTTAAGAAGCATCAAGGAGAGCGATTAGCCAATCATTTTGTTATAATATTCCCCGCGAGCAGTCATTTTGATCGCCATCATTATCGTACTTAGGGCGAGAAAGATCTAAGATATTCGTGGAATAGGTTAAAACCTATTAATTGCCTTCGGGATACGTCTTCGAGATTCTGGCGCATCACTCATTTCTATGACAACCAGAAGATTCTAATTGCGTTTCGCAATAAGCACCTAATTAGAGAGGAGCCATATCGTAAATCTCGTTTTCAAATATCCACGTAGCTTTCCATTGCTTAGCAATCCTTGGCTTCTTTTAATTTTTGAGTGACAGAGAAAAGTTTGATAAATTGGATGAACGATCTCCGACGCTGTTTAATTACACTGCCCGAATATTATATTTACGGGAAAAGTAACGGTACGGTTAATTCTTCTCATTGTATTTGGCCTGCGAATTATTTAAACTTCTTTTTTACACCTCGTTTTTACATTTCGTCGCGTTTGTGTTTGAACGGGTATCCAATCACAAAGTTAAAAAAGAAATAAATAGTGATTTCTGGCTCCGAACAGTGCCACGTTAAAAATTATACGTACCGGAGGGAACAATCTTTTTTTAATTATTACAAAGCAATAATGCACAAACGTATTATTGCTTTGTGTGATTTTATATGACGCGAATGAGTCGTGAAAAATATGAAGGGACGAAGGATTTGCCAGATTTCATTTTAAACAAAAATGTTTCGTATACGTAATGTAATTGTACTATCTTTTTTTTCTCTCTTTCTTTTTTCAAAGCTGCTACAGTTTCCGGTATTGCGATAAATAATTACACTAACGTATACGCAATTTTGGAAATTGGATCGTACATTAATGTTCGAGAAATAGAAACGATATTTTGCCATTTCTGCATCGAAACGTGTTTTCAAATATTTGCTGCGCGTCGTTTGTATCTTTGTCCTCGAAGCACGAAAATACACGAATGCGATAAAATTGATAAAAAAAAAAAAAAGAGCACAACGAAAGCTTCATTTTT
>NIPQ01115358.1:0-13771 GCA_002806875.1 Lepidotrigona ventralis hoosana
AAAAAAAAAAAAAAAAGAGAAAAATAGTGGAGGATTCATTGTTGCGTAATGAAGGGTACGAAACAGTTTCAACGGGCGAAATTTCATCGTTAGTTACTTTTCTTCTTTCTTTTTTTTTTTCTTGTTTCCAGTTTCCAGCGGAAATAATCTATATTTTCAAACTATTGTGCGAACCGCGTGCAATATAATTAACGAATAAAGTTCTTCTTGTCACGATGATGAGTATAACATAACACCCGAAGAAAACATGCTTCAAATAAAGAATCATATATTAGTTGCAATGCATTGGAAAACTCTGTTAAACTTTAACAACAAAATAATATAACAAAGCGAAATAACATAGTAAAATAAACTAATATAATATAATAAAATAAAATGGGAGAAGATAACGAGAGATCGGAATTATTCGATTCACACAAAATATAAACAGATCCTCTGGTATTTGCCACCTAAGTATTTTTTCACCCGAGGAACAAATAATCTTTCTCATTCATTACTCGCGCAATCAGCGAGAAATATTCGCTTTCACCGTGATTGCATCGTGTCCCTACATGAATGGAATATCTTCGTCAAGTGTGTCGTTCGATTTTTATCGCGATGAAAGGCTTTGGAGAAACGATATCCACGGCGTTCCCGAGTGATTTTCGTCTCGTTACCGCGATGAATTCAGTCGCGGCCTCGACTACTTTCCTTCAAAGCGTGGCTCGACGACCCTCCTTCGCGCGAGTGTTTTCATGCAAATACGTTTCGTTAATTCCGCATCTGCTAGGAGTGTCAGTCAACGTGACGAGCAACTGGAGGAGAGAGTTGGATATCGATGGTGACGACAGAGATCTCCACGAGGTATTCCTTTCGCGTCACGTTCACATTTCGCATTTCCATTTTCGATATTTCACTTTCCTTCATTGCATTCGAAATTTTAGTTGGTTTCCAGCAGGTATATTTTCCTTTCAACTCGCGCGCGTCTCGGTGCTGAATTTTCCGTTGGAAGCAATGTCGATGTTTGTTGCGTCTATGGGCAAATATTTATCAAAAGTTGCGGTATTATTTTTAATTTGGCAGAGCGTTATGTACACTTCTGCTCGATCGTTTCAGATTTTCAGTTTTCGGTGTTTGTCGTGTAACATTTCCTAATCCAATTACAAGCATCCTCTGTCACACATCTGAATTTCTTTCGATCGAATGAATACTTTTCGGCAGGTGTTTCATCCGATTGGTCAAAAAATGATTGCCTTTTGTTTTAACAGATAGTACTTCGAAAATCGTAATCGTTGTCATTTTAAACCACAGATTCATTGTGTGCTCTGACAGTTGATTGTTCGAGCTTGTTTCGAGAAAGAGGAAATGCACGATTTCAAAATTGCCCAAAAGGAACATTTTCGCTTTTTTTCGAAGAAGGGGGGAGGGAGGAGAAAGAAAACAGTGCGCAAACTTAAAAAATTACTTGACATGTATAGCGAAGAAACCTTAAAATTACGGCAGCAATTGAATTAATTTGCTGGCAAAGATATCGAATCGTTCTCGGAACGATCTTTTTATCCGAAGGAATCGGAATCGTGAAATTTCAGATAATCGGACAAAAATTGGTCAATTTTATAAAAATTTTGTTTCTCATGAAAAAGTAATATATTTTCGTACGCAAAAACTTTCCACAATAAAACGTATTAGAGACACGTTGTAAATACATATTTTTTTTCTATCAAATAGGATAATTAATCCGTCCAGTTTCGGTAATTAATCGACACTGATGCAATGACGTTAATTAGAAAGATGTTCCACTGAAGGAAGCGTTCTCCACCTTTGCATTTCGATGGGGAAACGTAAATCAAAATTGCTGAAAAGGAACATTTTCGCTTGTATTAATTTCGAAGAAGGGGGAGGGAGGAAAGAAAACAGTGTGCAAACTTAAAAAATTATCTGACGTGTATTATAGCGAAGAAGCCTTAAAATTACGGCAGCAATTGAATTAATTTGCTGGCAAAGATATCGAATCGTTCTCGGAACGCTCTTTTTATCCGAAGGAATCGGAATCGTGAAATTTCAGATAATCGGACAAAAATTGGACAATTTTATAAAGATTTTGTTTCTCATGAAAAAGTAATTTTTCCACAATAAAACGTATTAGAGACACGTTGTAAATACATATTTTTTTTCTACCAAATAGGATAATTAATTCGTTCAGTTTCGGTAATTAATCGACACTGATGCAATGACGTTAATTAGAAAGATGTTCCACTGAAGGAAGCGTTCTCCACTTTTGCACTTCGATGGGGAAACGTAAACACGTTTCTGGGAATAATGAACTGAATCATTATTTTCCAATCGACGTGACGAATGATTTCGCGATCCCGGACACACGCTGTGTCTCATTCGTGTTTTATTTATCCTGATGCTTATGGTGGCGCGCTCGACGCGCTCTGATCAACAATTTTTTTCCCCCCGCGGAAAATTGTGTATTTCCCGGCGACTCTTCAACCACCGCACGCGAATTTAGGGAAATACCATCGATGACAGTAAAGTTAACAGCGACAAGTGCTTTCTCGCCTCGCGGTTCGAAATTCGTTCATTTGAGAATTTCAACGCGCATTGTAGAACGCGTGCTGGCTGCAAAGGTAAAAAAGAGTGCTTTCATTAAAAACGCGTTTCGCACTGTATCCGAATGGCGACAGTCTGATTTCCAATGGCAGTTATTTTAATTTCCACTTTTCGCCTCGTCTCGCCATTATTTTCCTGGTTTCCTTGGCGCACTCTCAAGTTGTATTTTCTTCGATGTAGAAAAATCGTTCCACTTGCGTGGAAATTTTGCAAAGAAAGTATGTTTGAGTATGTTTTTCGAACTGTTAGTCTCTTTAAGCGAATAAAATGACTCGCTAGCTTTTTGAGAAAATACTGTGAGAACGTTGGAACGCTAATGCATGAAAATAAATCCAAAATAAACCGTGTTTTTTGAGAACAGTTGCAAACATCGGCATACATGTAACGCTCGAATGTACAACCGAATGTGTATGAGTTTTCATCATTCAGTTTCAAAACTAATTCATTTTGCCTCTCACTCGGAACCTCTGCTATTTGNTATCCAAAATAAACCGTGTTTTTGAGAACAGTTGCAAACATCGGCATACATGTAACGCTCGAATGTACAACCGAATGTGTATGAGTTTTCATCATTCAGTTTCAAAACTAATTCATTTTGCCTCTCACTCGGAACCTCTGCTATTTGATCATCTCAATGTCTCCAAGAGTTGCAGCATGAAAAATCATCTATCACCAGTATTTTCTGTTCAAATAGTACAATATCCACGTATTAACATATTTCGCTATTCGCAAGCACGTTTCACAATCTCCGAGCAATCGTGTGTAAGAAACATTATTTATACAACAGGATGTTGATTTTAAGTGGAACATCTAAATTATTTCGGCTGCCATCAATGTTGAAGAAAAGTGACTATATGCTAGAATAGAGTTCTCTTCAAGGTCATTTCAAGCTCATGGTATCATGGTATCGTTGAATTCGTCTCGACAACAACACGGTATTATAAAAAAAACAAAATGGGTGTTAATGAGCCAAGAAAGTACGATGACTTTGAAAAAAAGGTCAATTTTCAGGGTGATCTTCACAGGATTTTTTTCTCAACAGCACCAGATGCCTTGAAGTCAACTTTAACTCAACATTAATAAACAGCCAAAGTAATTGATGTGTTCAACTTGAAATTAACACCCTGTATACAGAAAAATATTAAAGATTTTTATTCATTAAGTGTGTTGTTAACAAAGAAAGAGAGAGACTTTAATTGGAATTCCAAATCAGGAACGAGAGTCTGACAGACAGTATTTTTTTAATTTACAACCGTGGGTTTTGTTTTTCCAACACGTATTTAGAGGGTGAATTTTAAGAGATATTCAAGTACGTACCGGAAGAACATCGTACGTTGATTCCCACCGAGATTTTGCATGCATAATCAAATGATATTAATTCACCTCGCCAGCCATGCACGGTTATGAAATCGTAATCGCTTTATCATTGCTCTCGCATGGCCTGTAAACGCAAATATTAATCGACATTTGATTCTGTAACGTGTCGTTTCGCAGAGCTTTCTAACAATTAACGCTAGCATAAAACATTTATAGCATCGAATCAATTTTTATCGTCCTGCTTTCTCTGCGAAATTGGAGGAATTTTTTCGTGTTTCGCGCTCGCAAAAGGGAGTAATCTCGAATCTTTCGATCGGTTTTTGTTTTTGGGGCGAACGTCTATTTAAAAATAGAAACTATCAGTCACAGAAGTCGAATGATTGATTGAAAGAACGAATTAATTGGACTTTTGTTTCTCTCTCCGCGGCAATTTTTTTTTTTTTTTTTTTTTTTTGGGGGTTTNCGTTTTGAAATACTACAATTTTCTTATTCTTACAATGTTAATATACCATTAGTGCAGTGCAATGAATTTCACGAATTCTCTTAAAACATTGCGTGCTTCACTTAGATTCTGTAATTTTGCAAAATTAAAAAAAAGAAATGTAGTATTTATAACACTGTGATACATTATTGTGTTAATTTCTCTCAATGATTCTTCTGAATCTAACGGAGGGAACAAGATGAGAACAAAAATTTCAAAAAATCTCATCAACGTTCAGAGTTCAATAAAATGGCCAAGGCTTTAGTCTTCAAACTCGTCACGAAGAAAATTTTCCGTATTTTCCTCGAAACAAAAATTCAGGATTCTCAAGGCAGAAGAAGCTCCGCGCTTTAAAATAAACGAGCAAGGATTGCTGTCTTCACGAAGTCTTAACAATAATTTATCAATTACTCGTCAAGTATGTGAATACTTCGTTTATGTCGCGCTACAACTTTCTTTTTAAAAATTTCGCGCGGCGCACGAAAAACGATCGAGCACGCGCCCTCGCCGAGGAAGACGCGTCACGTTTCCTGCCCAATGGTATATCCACGGCGTTGTTTACGACGTTAATGGAGATTCTCAATTAACCTAGGCAGTTCCCTGTTACACCGACCGTGCGTTTGCTAATAATCCGCCTCTTGCCACATCTGAACGTTTCCGTTTCATTTGCAAGTAGTCACGAAGGATTGCTCTCCTTCGGCCCGCAGAGCGCCACCGAGACGGCGGAAATTTAAGTTCCACCCCATTATCCGGTTACTTCCGATATCTCGTTGCCGGGCTCTATTGTAACAGCGACCGTCGTTGCTATTATTAACCGGCACCCTAATATCGAAGAGATCTCCTTTCCACGATCTGCGTTCGATTCGCGTGTCCATTGGAATTTATCGCCTGCTTTCTGTCATTTCTGTCATTTCTGCCGCCGAAATTTCGAGATTTCGAGAATATTATATAATTTGTGATATTCAGGATTTTGTATTTAATGAACGACATTGAAAGGAATATCAGAAAAGTTGTCTAACAATTCTGCCGATTTAACTTTATTAATTAATTTTAATTTCTAATCAATGAAACTATAATAGCACAGATACCAATAATTTGCTATTTTGGTAATAATTCATAAAATCAAATACTAGATACTAATACCGGATTAAATTTAAATTGAATCGATGGATTTCAGTGGAAAATTGAATTAATAAGTTTTCAATGAAAGGAGTTAAATTAATAAATTTAACAAGATCTTCGACAACAATGAAACTATTAATTACTTCAACAATCGCTGATATCTTTGGTATTGTTATAAAAAAATTACTAATAATTTCTCGATCAAACAGCAAATTTTTTTTTTTTGTATCCCACACCGCTGTTGTTTCGACAGGTAGATGTTCACGAAAAAATTCGCCACGTACAGTAAGGAAGTGATTCTCTCCCCCAAATGTCCTGGAATTGCTATTAGAAATGGCCAGGGATTACATATCCTAAGAAATCGGCGAATTCTGGGATTCGCCATTCTTGCGAGTCACCTTGTGCCCTCGGCAGATCGGGTCCACTTCATTTTTCTTCGGTGGAAAGGAAGCTTTCTTCTTTTCAAGGGAATCCTGCTACCGTGGAATAACCGCGGCTTACATGGCCTATAAAATTGAGGGACGTAGAATTCTCGTTCTAAGCAACACTGTGTGTATCAAGATGGCGAAACAGCAAAAAGATGGCAAAAAGAGACATTTTATTGTTAATAAAAATATATTGAATTAACATTCCAATTTAATTGAAATAAAAGCTTCTAACTTTATACAATAGATGAAAAAAATCTTTATTTCTACATTTTTATAGTTTATTTTAAATATTATATATTTTCAGCGTGAAAATTAATTAGTCAATATTTAAAAATTTTCAATTTCATTGATATTCTCAATATTGTGCTCTAATATATAAGCTATTTAAATATTTAATATATAAAAAAAATTAATATTAATGAATATAACGATATATTAATTATTGTTATAAATTTTTTATCCAATATTATCGATAATAATATTAGATTAGAAAATATAATTTCGTTAAATATTTTTTCGTAGAAAATTTCATGTTTATTTAACAAATTAAAATAATTTATATTAATGCATTTAAATATATCAATTATATAAATGTAATTTTTTTAAAAAGAATTGATGTAACTTTAAAATTCAATTTAATAAAAATTAAATTTGTTAGACACGCTAAAATAAATATTTTTATAACAAAAATATTTATATATCTTAAACAGATTATAATTAATTAATAAAAATTTTAAATTATTGATAAAATAAATTTAGTTCCTGTTTCCCATTTTTCAAAACAACTTTCCGCCAAAAATAAATTATCCTAATACTCAAGATACAGTGTTTTTCTTCATCAATTTATGAAATTCGATCAACGTGACTTCAGCTAAAATTCGATTTCGATCGACTCGTCATCGATTAATTTCCACGATCGACCAAAATTATACCTAACTTTGAAGGAAGGTATAATAACCTTCTCGCTTCAATCGCCCAAGAAGAGAATAGAAAATAGTATGACATATTTTTGCGCATTGAAATTCAAGAAAAAAATCACGTGGGTTCAATCAGCTGGATTCTGCGGTGGAAGGTCGGCCATTTTCGAGTGGCCATTCAGGTAGGCCGGATACGGCGAGAAACTTCACAATGCCAGGCAATTCATTCCCACGGCCATTGACAGAAACCTATTAACGGTGAAAGTTAAGAAGAAATTCGCCGTTTAACCTTATATGGAAACTTAAGCTCGAATTGCCCTTCTCTCCGGTTTCTAATGAAGTCACAGCTGAATTCGTCGAGAGTGCCGTTTAATTTCAAGAGAGTTTCGCTCGGTCGGCCGTAAATCTCGGACGCTTTATTTCCAAAGATTCGTCGGCGAGAAAGATTCGCGAAGAATCGTCGCGTTTAAACTTCCGCTTTCCTCTTCATCGGGCAAATTCAATTTTCCTCGACGTATTTCGCCAACGTTTGTTGGACGTTTGCGAATCGATGCAATTAACGCTGTTAATATTTATGCACGCATTGTCACGCGGACGGCGCATGCTCGAGTAGCGGTGAATTTGAAATTCCCAAGTGGTTCACCGGCGTTTTTGTCCGCCTCTCTCATCTCGCGTCGGGATTATTTAAATCTGTAACACCGTGCAAACTCATCGGCGATACATTGCGAATCGTTTTTGGCGGGCTTCAATTCTGGTAATTGAAATTCGGACGGAACTTCATCCAACTGTTGGGCAACGTCGTCGGATGTTGAAGAATTTCCGTCATAAATAATTTAATAGATTTTGATTCGTCTGCTCGTCTGGCTCGACTGACTTCGTTTTGATAATTGCTGAGGAATGGAGCGTAGCGGCGGATCTCGGATGCCATTGTGATGCATCGTGACGTTGTAACAATGCGTCGGACAATATGATTAAATTCGCTTTAACTCGAATTTCTGCGACAACGAACGTTTACAATGCTCGTCGTTTTCAGGCAATTGTCATTAGCTAGCTAATCGTGTGCCGCGTGCACGCAATTCGATCGTACTGGCAACGAGTGAAAAATGACTACCGTTTTTACCATGTAAAACGTGCGTAATTTCGTAATCATTTTCTACAGAAAAATTCACTCGTCTTTTATTTTTAGTGAATAAAATAGGCCGGGCAGAACACTTCAATCAAGCTTCGACAGTTTTTAAACGATGTCTAATCTGTTTATTTGTTGAAAAAGAATTTGATAATTTGATTAAATCTGTTGATAATTTTCTAGCCAGTTTGTTCATTATTGTTACACTTGATAAATTCGGAGGAATTTTGCGTTTGCCTGGAATTTAATATCTAAAAATCATCAGAGTAACCTAACATCGTTGATTAATAGATTCTTATTTAGACTTAAAATCCAGACTACAGTGGGAGTTTCGTGCGTTTATTTTCATCCATCAAATCATCGCATTATGAAATCCTCTGAGCGCTGAATTAGAAACCAATTCACTACTGGGAATTCCATCTCCTCTGCCCATTAAATCTTCAATCTGCCTGGCTTCTAATTTAAATACTCTTCCGTCTAATACACGCTAGCAATCCGTGTATATAATAAAACACAGATTTCTACAAATATTCCTACAAACTTCAATAAAGCTTCTCTCAAACGTCGATGAAATTCCTATTTCGCAAAAGTGTCGAAAATCCCTTTCCCTAAGAATGATCTAAAAAATTGATCATATATTACTGAAATTAATCATTCTCGAAATTAATCTTCTTCGTTTACAATCAAAAGGGGGGGGGGGAGAAAGGAAGAAGAAATTTAGAAGAACGAGGAACAATTCCTTCCTCAGTAGGAATAAAAATTTACCAAAACTTCCTACGGAGAAACGTTCCACATCAAACCACACTATCGTCAGAGAGAATCCTCCCCTCGTTCAGAACCAAAAAAAGAAGAAAGATCCTCGTCGCTCTCTTCAGGTAAAAATTAACCCTCAAACAACGTCCACTATCGCCAGCGAATCCCCCTAAATTCTGTTTGTACATCTGCTTCAACCCCCCGGGTGAGGGGGAGGGAGGGAGAGTTTGACGCGTGCGTAGATCAACCACGTGCCTTTCCACCATCGACCAGCCGGAGCTTCGTTTCGCTTAAATGACACGAGGGGAGGAAGAAGGCGAGACTGGAATATGAACACCATACGAGAAGGGGGGCTGGACAGATCGGTCGGCCAAAGGGGTGAAAGCCCCGATTATACCGACGAGTGTTGCAACAATGGCCACTGGTTTGAACCATGTGTCACGAATGTGCACAATCTTTCTCTCTTTCTCTTTCTGTCTGGTAATCCACGGTCCCCATCAGCACCTCGAGAAACTCATCTGTCCGGGTTCCACGCTTCCTCGACTCTGTCCAGGCGAGAGAGAAAGATTTTCAGGAGAGAATCTGCCGAATGGCAAGTTTGCTCGATGGGAGATTTAGTCACAGTTCGTCGGGGCGAGGAGTTATTTTTTTCCAGAGATTTCCTCACTTTGTCGAGAGGACTTGCTCCGTCTTTTGAAAGACATCTTGCGAAAGTTTCGAGTAGTATATGATTGGTTCGCTAGGAGAGAGCAAAGAGAGTTGAGACAAGCGAATTTTTAAGTATAACTATATTTGATTGGTTGTTTAGTTGGTATTCTCCGTGTTTCGACAACAAACTTTTTCCCTCGAAGTTTAGTTGAAAGAAAATTTCTGCGAACTGTGATGCTCCTTTTTATTAAATGGATGGATAATACCTTAACTATGTCACATTTCTAGCAAATCTCGAAAAGGGAAAAAAGATATTTATAATTGGTATAGTAGAAAATCATTTCGAGACTTTTTATTTAATTAGGAAAAAGAATTGTGAGAAATAAATAGAAGAAGAATACAAGTTTAATAGAATGCTCGATTCCCTAAAACGAATTGAAAATGTTTAATAACCTTTTATCCCTTCTTTCTTTCTTCTTCCATTGGACAACTTTGAAATACTCGCAAAGTTTCTGACAATTCTTAAAAATTCCGCAGCTCATCCCCCGAGCGTCATTTCAGAGCAGACAAACTTCCAAACGAAATGACGCGGAAGTTCCAGTCGATAAACTGCAAGTGCCTTCGATCAGAACCTTCTTATTCATCGTCGATATTCCATTATTTTATCCTATTAAATTCCATACATCCGCTTTATCCGGCAATTCGTTTAGGAAGACGAAGACTTTTGTGGGCTACAAATCGCCGGAATCGTCAAGCCTCTCCATGACCAACGGAGACTCAAATTTGTCAACATTTCTCCCCTCCGAATGGGGGATCTTAGTGACCGTGAAAGAAACGAGACGAGTCGTGAGAAATCTCGCTGACAAAGTGTAGGAAGCGGTTGGAATTGCGCAGTTTGTCCGAGATTGCCGATTTCTCTACGACTCTCTCGAGTTTCTCCGCACTGATATAAATTACCATTCTCGATTAAGCGCAACGAATTCTGTATCGTTCGACTACTACAATGGACGGTCGCATGATAAGCAAGTTATAGACGGAACGAAGTTTTATCGTACACTTGGAACGAAGTAATAAAGATAACATTAAAATTTTTACGATTCTGTCTTTATTCTTGTGGATTGCAAATGTGGATTTCCATCTTTTAAACTGGCGATATCTTCGGCGGCGAGAAATTCTGATTACGTAAAATTTGCCCAACCTAAATATCTAAGGTTAAATATCTTCTCTGAAATTCTTAATAACCAGTGGTATCTCCAAACATTCTCTCTAAATTGCAGAAAAATGTAATTAAGCATCTATATATAGAATACAGTTTTTCAATGTATTTATATATTTAGCATTGTAGAAAAAAAAAAAAGATATTGACTAAACTCGAGATATATAATTATGTATATTAAATGTACTGGGAAACACATAAATATATAACTTTATTTATTCGTACTATACGTACTATTAAAATATATTACAGTAAAAATTTCCTAATGATCGCCATTAACAACAGTGCCATAAATCTCAGAAACGTCCACCAATTTTTCTTTTTTTTTTTTTCTCCTAAAATTCAACTTTCCACCCCCTTCGATCTTTAACCGCCCAGTAGTTATCCGATTTCTAACATCGAATATCAAATTTCGATCTCTACGAAGGACGGAGGGGTTTTTCAAAAAAGGTCCTGGAAAGGTTTCCAAAGCAGTGTATAAATTGGGCGTCGCCAGCAACCGCCAGCGATCGTGAAATAAAGCGAGATTGATGTGAAAAATCTTTATCGAATGTGGCGTTGTTGCCAGAAGCAAAGGAATCGATTCGACGAGTGGGGTGTGTATGCTTCTGTTTCGTTTACATCGAAACAAGGGTAGAAGAAGCAGCCCTTCGACGTCGTCTCTCAGGATATCGTTCTCTTTCTCTCCCTCTTTCCACGATTTCTTCCTCGTCTCTTTGCGAGCAAGGATTTTAAATCACCGCCAACAATGAGACGCCGCAATGTGCATTAAGAAACCTTCGCTCGTCTGAGATTGATCGACCAACGATAAATAGGGACGGGGGTTGTTGCAAAAAAGGGTGCGTTGCGACAAAAGCAGAATGCGAGGAGAGGAAGATCGATAATTGTACATATTTCAGATAATATTCAGGCCGCTTGCAATCAAGCTTCGTTTAATTTTGGCGTTTTGACCTTTTTTATTTGAAGTGAAGGTTTAGTTTTTGGAACTTTCTTGCTGGACTTCCAAGCTTGAATCTGAGAGAATTCTGCATAAATCCCAATTCCCTTTGAATCTCCATATTTAGGCTGGGAAACGAAATTCGTTTTAAATCTAGAAGGCGAATGTTTTTAAATTTAAATTAATGGAGTAATTTAATTAAAATAATTAAAGAAACTTGGCGAGACTTTTGCACTAATTTTTTTATTATAGAAGCAACTTAAATTAGTAAGAAAAATTTTCTTGCGTCTAATTACTTAAATTAATTGTTTAATTTCTTTTTAAACTGTTTTATTCTTTTCAACGTGTTGAAATTCGAGGAAGAGCCAACGACGACAAAATTGATAATAATTCAACGATTCCGCCATAAATTCTTCGGGAAACTATAGTATATACATGTGAACGTTTCAAGATTTCACGGTACCGGAAGAAGAGGTTCTCAAAGAAGCTCTGAGAATATCGCGATTTCCAGCGTTTCAACTAGGGCTCTTTTTCTAAGCTAAGAATTTCACCTTGCATACAGTATCTTTGCATAAACGCGAGTCTGACCTCCTTTTTCTTTGTAGAACAGCTACATTCTTCTGGTTTTGCGTTTTTTCTTTTTTTTTTTCTCTCTCTTCACGCTTTCTGCCTTTTATCGTTTCGTCTCGAACGCGACAACAAAGAAACCGCGTTCCCCGATTTCCCGAATTTTCGTGATCGAGACAACTCACCTTAGCGAATCTTGAGTCAATTATCTTGCACAGAAGACTGACGTTATGTTCAATGTCAAGACGTCAAGCAATAAATTATTTCATTTCGCACAACATCCTCTCTAACGATGAGTCTCATCTGTCATTAGCTAGGATTCTTCTCAAGAATCCCCTCATAATTAATCATCCCTGAGTCAATAAAAGTCCATGCACCAGTAATATTATTTCACTCTGCACACAAAGAATTCTAATAAAAAAACAAGCTCCTCTTGAAAATATTTCTTTAGTCTCAAATAACACTAACTCAAAAAATTCTCAAACCGTCGATCGACAGCATAGTTAAACAAATCATTTGCTTCAAGAGTCATACATCAGTGATATATCACTTCACTCTGCATACGAAGAGATTTTTTTTTAATACAAAATCTCTTCTTTAATTACTTTTTTAATTTCCAATAACAGACAAGCAAAAACCCTTCGAAACCACCCTTTCTTTCGAAACTTGAAAACTACAGCTCGAGAAGAAAAAGTTCTCAGGTCGTCGTTCGATCGAGAGCATGCAGCAGCCGAAGATCTGTTCGCCGGCCGATTGAACTATCACCGAGAAAATGAATGCCAAGAGAAAGGCAAAATTGGCCGAAAGTTGGATTTTCTTGGTCAGACTGAAGGTGAAAACGAAGAAAGAAAAAAAGACGAGTAGTTTCCGATAGCTTTTGCCGTACGGTCGTAACCGCGACCTTAGCATCGGTCGGTTATGGTCGGGTCGATATCAGAGAAGAGGCAGCATCCACACGAGCGCCATTCGGCCTCCTACGCCTCGACTCTGTGCCCTCTTTCGCCCCTTTTCTCACGTCCCCCTAACCTTCCAGAACGGCTTGAAAGCCGCGAGGTAAAAGACGCGTCTCTCTCTCTCTCTCTCTCTCTCTCTCGTTTTCTCCACGCTCTTTCTATCGTTCTTCCGTCTTTGTCAGTCACTCTCCTCGCTCGAGTGTTCCTCTTTGAGAGAAAGGACGCGAGTACGGCTCATAACGTAGTCATCTGACATTTGCGCCCGACATGGAACTCTCCGAATCGGCCAACTCCGACGCGTCCTACAGAGAGGAGAGGAGAGTCTACGCTCTCCGTGGAAGCCTTTCCATTTAACCCTCGGCGTAACCGACGACGCGCCGATGTGCTTTTCCAATCTCGCGCCTCGGTGAAACTGCTGAACCTGCTGAACGCTCAACTTCGTCGTCGAGCGTTGCAACTGAACGTGGTGAACGGGCCTTAACTTTCACACGCGAGCGATTTTTGGAAATTTCTGAACGCGTCGGCGAATTGACGAGGAAAAACTGCTGAAACTGGATCGTTCGATATTTCGATCTTGGAATCCTCGACGTTGCAAGTTTTCGCGTGTTTGAACGTTTCGTGTTTTCCCAAATTTCAGAATTTTCCAACTTTCCTTCCCCCGGATTCTTTAATACTCGAATTCTCAAGGTTCCGAATATTTCACAAGCCAAT
>NIPQ01115366.1:0-12747 GCA_002806875.1 Lepidotrigona ventralis hoosana
CCTTTTTCTTTCCTTTTTTTTTTTTTTTCTTTAGCGTTTAATCTATTTCTGCTTTGCTTTTGGGAAAAGAATTAATTTTCCTTTCGAGCCACGGTCTTGCGTTTCAGGCTATCTCTGTGCTCTCTCTTCCACGTGCGTTCCTCTCCTCTTCTTTCTGTTTGTAATTTTAACGACAGGCGACGGCGGGGGGGGAGGTACGTACGATACAACCCATGAAACATTCATGAGACGGGACGGGACGCTGCGGAATTTTCAAAAACGGAATGACCCAGAAATAAAACAGAAAAAGGCAGTCTCGCTGAAATTTAAAACGCTGGACTTTCGTTGCGAAGCAGCAAAGGCTTCCATTAAATGTTCCACGTTCCAAGTTCAAATTCCATCGTTCGTTTCTACGATGACATGTTTCATTCGAAGATCCGCGCAACACTCCCTTTTAATGTCAGAGAAACACCGATCGAACGTCGTAAAATTTTTGATATTCACGAGGGTCATTCGTTCCTCGAGAATCAATCATCGCATGAATCACTTTTTTCTCCCCCTGCAAATTGGACTCATTGAACTTGAGGGTTGAATCGGGGCGTCACGCGATTGAATTTCATCTTAATGAAATGCAAGCATGTTGGGAGGAGGAAAGTGGAAATCGATCTATCGGCCCGGCCACGCACGACCGGCGACCGACGTAAAATATCGTCGACCGTCGTGCATCATCGCTGCACGGAAAATAGAATTGAAATTCAAACTCGGGGATAATTCCCCGCTGATAGATTTACTCGCCGCTTCCTCCTTGGTGTGCGCGCATAATGGCCGGCTCGTATTAAATCAATGTTGCAGCGGCGCCATTTATTCGCCGGCGCTCGCGAAATGACCCGAAGTTTCGGAATAACCGGCTGGGACCAGCCACGAAATAGACCTTCGTTAGCGATCCGAGGCCAAACCTCGAGAAAGAATCGGTCGATCAGCTCGAGAGGCAAGCGATCGAATCTTCGTAAAGCAAATTGCAAGGAATTGGGACGGGCCTGCGAGTTCGTTTCACCGCCGTCATTTTCGGCCACGTTCGATGGATCGAAAGATCGAATTTTCGGACGTCGATGGTCGATGGTCCACCCTGGACAACAAAATAACACTTTTCCTCTCTCTCTTTCTCTTCTGTAGTTTGGAAGCCTGCACAAAACTAGGTCTGGATTCGACGAGTGGAAAATGCCGAATATTGGCAACGAATATTTCATTCGGAAGCCGTGAATTTTCACGAATAAACGCGTGACGCGTGGATGGACACGCGGGAGGCGTTCTGAAGATTTCTCTGCAGATTTTTCGAGCGTGTCTTTGCAACTTCGAACGATGTTACCCTTTCCTTTTTCTCGTTCTTACGATTAATCCACTTGTACGTCATTTCTTACATCGCGATTTGTTCATAGGGTGTCGAATATCTCTCCGATCGTCGAACTTTCCAATTTCATTGCCAATTGGATGATCCTTAAAGAGGAATTATCGACGAAATATTTGATACATTGTTTAAAATAATAATTTTTTAAAAGCATTGTTCATAAAAAGAACTGTTATAGAACGATATAGAATGTCAATCTAAACAGCGTCAACGTTACTCAGTTAACTCGGTTTTCATCTGGTTTCATACTTCCATTTATTATCAGAGACATTTCTTTCTGGACTAAATATCGTACAAATATTCTGGATCGTTCTCTATTTGAGAGAGACTCGACAATTACCGACCAAACAATTACCGAAAAATTTAGATCGACAAATGTTTAAGACGAAAAAAAAAAATCTCAAGAGAAATCGAATACCAAAAACTGCAGGTAAAATTCTGGAATGAACTTAACGGTATCAACGAACCTAACCTAAACCTAATAATAACATCAAAGGATACCTAACCTAATAATATCAAACTTAACCTAAATCCAACCTACGAATAACATCATTATATAACATCCTGAAAAAAATTCTGTGGTTCGAATCATTCAGAATTTGAAAGAAACCCAACGTCAAAGACGATTCTAGGATTTTGATATCAACGAGCTCTCAATTTTCGAATAACATCGTGATAATATTAAAGAAAAAAAACATTCTATTACTCGAATCATTCAGAACATGAAAGAAACCTAACCTCAAAAACTATAAATACGTACATTTTTAGAATACCATCAATAAATCTTCAACGTCTGGGATAATCTTCGAACAATATCGTAAAAAAAAAAAAATTCTACAGTTGGAATCGTTTAGAACTTGAAAGAAGGCCAACGTTAAAAACGATTCTAGGATTCTGATGATATCAACGAGCCTCGAACCTTCGAATAGCGTCGTGATAATATTCTAAAAAAAAATATCTTACTGCTCGAATCGTTCAGAACGTGAAAGAAACCGAGCGTCAAAAATTACGGGTGCAATCCTGACGATATTAACGAGCTTTCAACCTCTTCGATAACGTCATTGTAATCGCGGCTGAAAGAGCTGGATGAAAGCACGAATGTAATCATCGAGGCGACTTCTTTTCACGTTATCTCGTCCTTTTTGTCGGAAGAGAATCGGGTCCGAGATGGACGATCGGGAACGTTAATGGATTCCCGGCAGCGTCCCGTAGGACGCGTGTCGCGTCCCGTCGAGGATAAGCGCGTTCGAATTAATATGCCGATGAGAAATACCAAGTTAGGCGACGCTAATTCAAACACCTCCGTAAATCTCGCCTAGCAGCCACCGATCGCAGCCGATATTTATGGGGGGTCGATAAATAATAAGAAAGTATAATAAGCGGCACGCCCATGGGCCGATTGCTTTCCCGATTCTCGCGTCTCCTCTGCCACGAGACAGCGATAAATTCACGAATAGAATTCGTTTTGCACGCCGGGGAACAACATCCGACCGATTTCAAGCCGGTTTTCCACTCGGAAAAAATCTGTTTTTTTTCACAGACAGTACTTGTTCGAGAATTTCTCCGTGTTTAGGTTAGGGAAATGAAAATTCGCCTGAGTTATGAATAAATTACTTTCAAACAATTGCAGAGGAAACCATTACATTCTTATGGCAGTGAAGAAATCATTAAACCGTGGATTCAATATATTTCGTATTTTGCGGTTTCATATTACGAGTTCATACCTTTGTGGATACTTTATTTAAACATTTCATTTCATTCTCACACCGTCGAATACAATTACATTGTCTCGTTGCTCGTTCCATCGTCGAAGTCCAGTTTCGTTTATTTCATTTTACATTCAAAGAGTTCCTGAACTTCCGCCCAAGTCTCTACTACTCGAGTTGTTCTCCGTCAAGAACGTTTTATACGAATACTTCCGATCAAGCTACATCTCACGGAAGAGATATTACAGGGGATCGGATAAAAATATCGATGGGAATTCCTGCGCGTTGCCTCGGCAAGAATGATGAAGTTCCTTCTTTAAGGAACTCGGGGGTGAGATTGCTCGCGAGGGCTATTGGGGATTCTAAATTGATTGGGGGGACGCGGAGTTCTCTTTCAGAGGTAACGAACATGATGGACGAGTGTTCTTTTCGTAATTGATACGAGCCACAAATACTGTGTTTCATAAATTGAACCGTGTTCTAGTTATACAAATCTAATAATTTAAGTATATTTAAATCAAACAACTGGAACTGGAAATAATAGCTGATCCAACAAATAAACACATCTGACATCCAAAATTCTCCTGACAATGTTACTTTCTTCATGAAAGAAAAAAAGAAAAAGATTCAAACATTCATGCGAATTTGACGATAGATCACGTTCGCGCGAGTGGCCTTGGCCAGCACCTAACGACTCTTGGCGAAGCTGAGAAGGCATCAAGCCTGCGTCTAACTAGAATTTAGCTAGCAACGCCTCGAATCGCGTAAGCGTAACCAGTCCAGCCACCCTGAACGACGTTTAAAAAAAGAGAAATCCAAAGACAAGGTTCACCAAAGTCCGAATCGAGAGGAAAACAAGGGACAAGTGGAGGACACCTTCTGCTGGACTTAATTAAGATGGAGATTCAATGAGAAGAAGTAGGCTGCCAGTGGAAGAGAAATCAGAAGGTCGCGAATTAATGAACGCGATAAATAATACCGAACAATAGCGAGCGACCCAGTTTGTCGAACCGGAGGATACGTCTCGGTCCGCAGACGTTGCACAGGGCCAACAAATAAAACGTTATGGCCCTTCTCGCGTCTCCGAACGACCCACTTTTCAGCGTGGCAGTTATTATTTCGCGTTCTCGAAAACACACGCTCTCTCGCCGTCTCTCCTTCTAGTTTGCATGCTGCAGAAACGACCTCACCCCGCGTGTCTCATAAATATGTCATTTTTCGCCATCAGCCCTTCTCCATCTCTCTCCCGCGGCATTGACAATCGCACGACACTTTTTGGGAAAAGTGATCCCACAAAATCGGAAGATTTCTCTTTCTCGCGGCGGAGTCTTTTAGGGCCTTGGCGGGGAATTCGGAGCGAATAAATAACCGCGGAAATGGAAACCTCGGAGGGGCGTGGAGATTTTGTTTGCGCGGGTAGATTTCCATCTGTAAATAGCTACAGGAGGGGGAGAGGTTACTCGATGTTGCTCGACGTGTGCAACGTTGAGAATTAATTCAGGAAATGGAAACCTCGGAGGGGCGTGGAGATTTTGTTTGCGCGGGTAGATTTCCATCTGTAAATAGCTACAGGAGGGGGAGAGGTTACTCGATGTTGCTCGACGTGTGCAACGTTGAGAATTAATTCGCCGTTGCTTCACTTGTTCCGAGCGTCTTACGATTTTGACGACAGCAGAACTGTCAGTTACTAGCACGTCAGATTCTTTTCGAAAATGGTGATTCAGACACGTGATAATGATCTGCCTGTTGCTTGGAACTGTCAGTTACTAGCACGTCAGATTCTTTTCGAAAATGGTGATTCAGACACGTGATAATGATCTGCCTGTTGCTTGGAGAAATGTTACACGAGCTTACGAAATATTTATATTGTATTTATAGAAATACTTTGTAAATAATAAAAATATACATACTACTAAACGTAAGTTCACATTAATACTGATATTTTCAATAACTTGTTGAAATAAAAATAAATAATTTGGAATAATACCTCGTATATAAGCATTTGATTAATCCATACTTTCGAGTTTCCATACTTTATACTTTATACTTTAATTGTGATATGCCAGTCATAGCAAAAGAGAAAAAGAGAGTGAAGAATTATCGAGTGAAAACTGCTGAGAATCGATAATATTGATTAATCCATACTTTCGAGTTTCCATACTTTATACTTTATACTTTAATTGTGATATGCCAGTCATAGCAAAAGAGAAAAAGAGAGTGAAGAATTATCGAGTGAAAACTGCTGAGAATCGATAATCCGCGCCACAAGAAGGAGAGTTTTATTCTCGCGTTAAAATCGCGAATTCCTGCGGGCGGGCCTGCTAATTCCTCGACAAACACTTTTCGGTATTTAGGCCGACTATTAATACCATTTCTCTGCGTCGGCTCGAAACTAAACATGGCACTGATAGATCGGCCGTGATCCTTATCGTCGAAAGAAAGACGGCCAACCGCGTGCACACAACGGCTCTACACGTGTGACCTACTCGCGATTTTCATTATTCCACCTCTGCTTCCTCTTCCTTCCTTTGCTTCCTCCAACCACCCAGGAAGCCCGCAGAACCAAAGAAAATTACGCGAGTACTTTCCTTTCGCTTCCTCACGATCGCCGGTAATCAAATTTCGCGCGCTTCTCGCACGCGCGGATTCTCGGAAACTTGGCGTGTTTCGTTGATATTCGTTTTATTTCGTGGCTTGGATATCCACCCGAGAAACATAGAAAAAGAGAGAGAAAGAGAGAGATGAAGAAAACGAACGGGAGAGAGAAGAGTGGAATTTTTTAATTTTAAATTTAATTTTTATAATATTAATAGTTATATTAAGTGTTGCTTTTCTAACTTCATTTGAGGGAAAAATTTTAAGATATACACAATATCGAAAAGATCCTGACAAATTGATTTTTAAGGGTTTATTTCAACCTTTTGGGAATATATTAAAATTATTATTTAACCCTTTCGCTACGATTGATGCTCGTTATGTACGATCGTTTTTGAAACTTTCCATACGAAATTACATTATTAAATTATATTTTCTAATTGTATCATGTGATAATTTTTCACCCTCCGCAAGTGCACACTTTCGAAAAATCGGCCCGTAGCTCGTTATGTACGATCGTTTTTGAAACTTTCCATACGAAATTACATTATTAAATTATATTTTCTAATTGTATCATGTGATAATTTTTCACCCTCCGCAAGTGCACACTTTCGAAAAATCGGCCCGTAGCGAAAGGGTTGAGGAAATATTTTACTTAAATTCAAATAAAGTGTTTTATCATAGTCCTATATAATAGTGTTTTCAATTTCAACTATATTACGATTAATTTATTTAAACTTCAATTATAGTATATAAAGCGAAAGGGTTGAGGAAATATTTTACTTAAATTCAAATAAAGTGTTTTATCATAGTCCTATATAATAGTGTTTTCAATTTCAACTATATTACGATTAATTTATTTAAACTTCAATTATAGTATATAATTTTTTTTATTGTTTATTATAAGATTGAATGTATGTCCAATTTTAGTTATTAGATGAATTTCAATTAATAGTTATTTAATATTGGAATTTAAAGGGGGGAACGAGAGAAGAGTGTACTAACTCTCGCGTCGGGTGTCCTAAATTTCCGGAAACGAGCACCGCGGCAAACAGGCCGGCGTTAAAGCTAGAAAGAACGTAAAATTTATACAGCCGCCATAAGCTCGACACGTGGGGGAGTGCGGGTGAGGGTGGCGGACAGTGGTGGGCGCGCGCTGCGGCGGTATCTTCGTAAATCAAACGAGCGATAAAAAAAGAAAGAAAGAGAGAGAGAGAGAGAGACAGAGAGAGAGAGACAGAGAGGAGAAAAAAGAGAGACAAGCAAACGCGTGAGCTGCCTCCTGTTTTAATTATCTTGGGAATTAATCGGCGCATACTCTGGCACACTCTGGCCTGTACACGCTCGGCTGGAGAATCAGGCGCGCACGCAAACGTATCTCTCGGTTGGAATACGGTAGCGCTGCCTCTAATTACAAAACGGAAGCTGTATTCTGTCGGTAAGATCGTGCTTCCTGTAGCCGCAGCAGCCTCGTTAGCCGTTTGCCACGTGATATTGTTTCCCCATACTGGCGCAATCGACCCGGCGTGCATGCACGCGTGCGAAAGACGTGGCGCGCCCACACGACTTTGCCCGTACGACTCGACTCGGCCAACCACCAAGCCCTTATATACCAGAGATCGTACCCTATGTACGTACATACGTGGATACGTCGTACACGTTCGCATGGTAATCAGCCAGGTATATATATATAGTGCAGTTCGGCAGCAACTACGCTGCAAGTTGTGCCTTACGAGCACGTTATCACGAAAGTTCGCGAGGACGTTTCCACCTATCGACGCGGGATGAGCTAGCCAGCTGCATGATCATTCATCGGGCATTCCGGTATATTTCAAAGGTGGATTTTTAACGGGCCGTTTGGATTTTATTCTTTGGAAAGGACGAAAAAAAGAAAGAAAGAAAGAAAGAAAAAAAAACAGAATCCGACTGTTCAGCTCGATGAAAAGGGTTTATTAACGCTTCATTACCTGGAAGCACACGGTAACGTGCGTTGTCGTCCATTGACTGGAAACACGCTCCCCTTTTTCGTCCCCGCTTTTTCTCGTTCCCGTGCGTTCGACAGTTCTCTTTTACTTTCTTTCTTTCTCTTTGTCGTTAACGGCAACGTCACGCCGAATGGCGAGCCCGTAAAATCGTAAATTTACGCGAACCTCCGCGAACCTAGTCCTCCCCCGAATAACGCTGTATTTTTTTATGACTTTGGCCTTTATGATACGGTAGCGGGAAGTCTACGTATCGGTTATGGCGCCGGGATAACGTTCCAAGCAACCCGAAAATGTCAACGTTTGAGATCTTCTGTTCGCGGAACAGCGCACAGCACAAACGTTGCTGCATTTTTATGAAAGCGTTTACCTATCATTAATTAAGCGCCGGTCGATCGTGGAATGACTCTGCCGATCGCCGAGGTTTAGTATTATTTTGGTAGGACGCGTGGTATTGTTCGATCGGTAATTAACTCGATGCCCGAGGTGATTGCGTTTCCCATTTGTAGGTTGGAAACGCCGCGCTTGTCGATCGTTTTTCCCGAATTCAGCAAAGACAAACTATAGATTGCTTCTGCTAATTTCCCTATTGCGCGATAACGCAGCGTCCTGATTCCTTTCAAATTCCTTTGAATTCTAATCGAACGTAGAAGATATAACGATATCGATAACGAGTCGATACTTTAAGTAACGCTTATAAAGCGCCGTTAATTAATACTACTTGTAGGTTAGAAACGCTGCGCTTACCGATCGTTTTTCCCGAAAGTGGGAGAAACGCACGAGTAGGAAAAACAGTGGAGAGAAGGGAATTCAGCAAAGACAGACTATAGATTGCTTCTGCTAATTTCCCTATTGCGCGATAACGCAGCGTCCTGCTTCCTTTCAAATTCCTTTGAATTCTAATCGAAGAAGATATCGATAACGAGTCGATACTTTAAGTAACGCTTGTAAAGCGCCGTTAATTAATACCACCTAAATTTACTCGCGCGGTTTATTTAGTTATTTACTTTGAACGATCCGATTGAACGATACGTGTAATGTCGCTGGCACATTATCTGAATGCACGTGGCGCGTTACTTTTGTTACGAAAGTGAAACAACGACTCGTATTCTTGCCTTATTATTTATCCAAACGTTTCAGCACTGTCACTTCTTTAGTCGCGTAATTGCAACTTGTACGTACACGAGGGATCTAAATTATTCCGAGCGCCGTTTTGTTATCTTATCTCTGTGCCAGTTAGGTGCTCAACAAATCACGGATGATCCTTGCGTAAATCATACTCGCGCTGTTGAATATCAAAATGTTCATTTTCGCAGCTGTTGGAAAATATTTGAAGCTATAATGCAAATTTAGTTGTTAAATCGCTTCGTCGTTTCAGCGAGAATTTCCTCTCGGAAGAGAGAGAGAGAGAGAGCAATTTGTCTCCGAGAGGAAGAGTTGCAACGACTTTCTTACCTCTACAGCCGATAAAATCGTCGCGAGAACGAAAAAAAAAAAAAGGAAACAGAGAGAGAAGAACTCTGTGCTGGCGCGTGTGATGACATTCGGTTCGTGACAGCGGATGATCGCGATCAAATTGATATGCCCAATGCACGCGAGCCAATATCATTTTCACAAAATTGCGCCGAAAGTTGATTCTCTCTGGAGAAAATCAATCTCTCCGCCTATCAATTCTCTTTGTCCCTCGCTTTGCCCGATTGAAAAATCGTTTCCTGCTTGCCGCGTAATCGTTTAACTCTTTCAAACGGATGCCAAACGCCGAGTCAAAAGAAACTATATTTTTGTTTTCTCTTTCTTTTTTAATTCCATCCATCGCGCGATTTAATTGCACGATAAATACCGGGAAAGTTTTCGAAGCCATCGAAGCAGCTTCGAAATGTTATTAAAGCAAAGGCAAAGTTTTTTGCCTTGAAATAAACGAATTCGAGCGAACCTCAAACACGGGGAAAGCAAAGACAAAGCGATGAATTACAATAAATTTCGAGTTCAGGACGAGCGAATAATTTGACTCACGCGAGGAGGAAGATCGGTCACCGGTTTTCGAAATTACGGCAAATGCAATTTCGATGCGGGCCGATCCCTGCGTCTGATTGTTTGCTCGCTTCGTCCGACCGAAAATATCCTCAGTGGTCGGATCGAGCTCGATGGCGGCCATCGACGTTCCTACAATAACAGCTGCAACTATTACGCTCCGAGTGGGTTGCAACCTGAACTCTGCGTTGTATCGTAGTTTCTCGCCCTCGTGGTGAAATTCGCTTAATTTCACTCCCCTTGTTAAACTAACGTTCGACGGAAAATTCCAGGAAAAAAGTCCCGATATCCAGCCGGCGAGCGGCTTTCAAGAAAGAAAGAGATTAGAGGATACTCGTGAAAGTGTGGATTTAAAACAAACGTAATCCAACGGCGCGACACGACACGTTTGATAAACGAAACGTGCGTGCTCTCGGCGAGTAATATTCGAAATGACGAGACACATATTCGGGAAAAACACGCGGGACAGAGGGTGGACAGTTTTCCGAAAGCTGTTTTCTCCCCTCTCGTCCGACCAGATCTGATCTGATCTCCCTTTGATCTTCGTTTCGTCGTCTGTGTACCGTACGTTTGCAACTAGCTCTCGATGCGAGAGATACATCGCCGCGAAACACGGATGGATATCCTCTTGATGTATCTTGATGAATGCGATACAACAGTTTGGTTGAATTACACACGTGCTCGCTGTATGAAAAACAATACAGTTGATTGTCACAGTGTGTTCTGTCTAAAATTACATTAAACGCCGTACATTCCCTCTCGATAATGGAGGGAAATAGCTCGCGAAAATTCGACAACGGGGGGGGGGGGGGGTTTCTGTAATACGTGACTTTCATCATGACTGTTCCACAGATAAATCGATATATACTTATTTTTCCACCGACTGTACCGTTTAAACCTCTGATTTATCGTTACCGAGTGAACGCACGCCTTCTACTTAGATGCCAATTGCAACGTCGACACAAAGGGACAGGTGATTTATGAGAGAGGCGCATGGTACGTAATCTTTAAGCATCGCGGTCGACTGTCAGCAGCCGCGTACATCAACCGATCGTTAAAAACGGTGACAAAGAGCGAGAGACCGGCTTCCTGGTTGACGGGGCCGGCCTCTGTCATCAGGAATGAAAACGCCAGTCACGCGTACATACACGTGGACAACAAATTTTTCTCAGTAACCATTTCCACGGCACGGTATCTGCTTTTGTCAATCGCTCCCCCGCTACCTGTTTCGTGCTCTACGTACGCGAGCGGAGCTTTCATTCCCAGCTACGGAATCATCAATCTTGACGACTCGTAGACGTTCGATAACACACACGCGCCCGCTGATTCAACCGTGTGTTCCGTGTAATGTTCCAATTACCTCGCGATGCGAAGTTCACCATTGTTCGGCTGACAGAACGTCGACACCTTTCACGTTCGAATTAATAGATATTAATCGTGAAACTCTCTCTCTCTCTCTCTCTTTCTCTTTTTCTCGCAGAGATTCAATTAATATCGCAATGTGCGCGCTGGCTTCGATTCACCGGTGAATCGGTGAAACAAAGTTGAAGAACACACGAAAGAGAGAAGAGATCCGTCAGAACAACGAGAGCTAATTAACAGAGTGATAAACCAGCGATTGATCTCGAAGTTTATCGAAACTCGGCACGGGAGCAGAAAAATTATCAAGTTTCTTTTCGTCGAACGAATGATACGAAATCTTTCTTCCGTAGCTTCAAAAATTATGGACAGAATCGGATAATTATTCGATGACTTCCTTTACTAGTCATATTAATATGATTTAATAACGGCAGTCATTCCTTGAGATAAAGATTTATATAGTTTTTTAATGATTTTTCAGCTTAGTTTCTCCCACTCCTCCACGGTATTATTTTTTAATTCATTGATACTTGCGAATTGTCTTCCATTTTGATACACGGCCCTCCGAAAATATCTCCAATAATTTTCTACAATATTCAAGTTCGAAGACTCGGTTGACTATGTTAAAACATTTTTTTTTTTCTTTTGTTTGCAAAGTATCAACAAGCGCTATCACGTTCAAAAATGTACTTATTTCTGGCGTAATTTGCGTAATTTGTTCGTCAATTTTATTTCGTTTCAATTTTATTTCCATCTTACCTTGGCAAGCGATCATTATACAGCCGATCGATAATTCAGAAGTTGTTGCTATTTTCGTAAATCATGATAACGATAGTAAAAGTCATCAACTCTAAATCGAACTCTTTTCATCGATAAATACAATTTTCCATCTTTGCCATTTCTTATTCATATGAACAAGTTTCTCTGCAAACGACACAGCTTATGCTCTTGTTTCAACCAAAGTTTTCTGTCGCGATTCTCGCCGTTTCGGACGTTCACAATCCTTTGAAAGAATATTCCTAATATATTCGTCATGATTCCAGCTTTTTCCACAATTCGTCTCAGTCGAGACTTGAATTTAACGCCATGCGTATTACAGCTTTCCCCATCTCCATAATCATCGGGATTTCTTAGTAAATTCATTATCACTTTACCACTTCTGTTAGCTGTTTTTGTCATCACGTGCTCTTTCGTTTAATTTCGGCTGTACATCAGCTAGACTTGACCGTTTCTCACGACTGACGTCTGGGAGACATCATGCGTTTCCTAAGGACTATTGAATTATTAATTTGTTCTTTCATCATTCTTTCTTTATTAATTTTGTTTATAAGCATTTGTGTTTACGACATTTTGCGGCAATATATAAATATAATAAGAGTAGAGAAATTATCTCTGTTCAGTTTACATCACAAAATGTTAAAATGAAAGATAAGTATCATCTTTTGGTCATATCGAATTTCACTTAATTCGTGTGTCAAGAGGTTAAGCTTTCGATAGCTTCCGTGCCCACTGACGAGTGTATTTAATTTCTCGTTTCTGAATTTCTGAGGAAACGAGACGAGGTCTCAGTAATGACGTTCAGCATACTAGTCCAAAGAAACTGATGTGATCATCTACTTTACAATATTATCGAATAAGAGAATACAGATTTATAATAGAATAAGAGTGTGTTATCTTTTTTTTTTTTTTT
>NIPQ01115368.1:0-13839 GCA_002806875.1 Lepidotrigona ventralis hoosana
ATTATGCGTCAGTCGCCAGCGATAATTTCGGCCATTTTTAATCTCGGATTTATATCTCGCCTTTCCTCGCTGTTTGCAGATTGTTAAACAAACCACTGTTACGTGTAACTCTTGCAACTCTTTTCCCTTAGTTGTGTCTATCCGAATAATTTCACTTTATGAATTTACCGCGAGAAAATCGGTAAAGTTTCGTGCCTCGAATTTCAACGAGATCATGAGACGAAGTTTACTGCAATCTTTCGTACCAAACGAGAAGCTTGACCTTTGACCTACATGTAATTAATTACTACAATTATTTTCAAAAGGGGGCAATTTTAGAAGAGAAAGATCTTGGGACTTTAATGTCCCAGAATTGTTATTATCTGGCCAACGTGCATGCAACGTCGCCCTGTTGAAGCACAAGCATTAAAACTCACGTAACATTTACCTTAAATTTTTAGGCAACGAATAATTGTAAACCTCTCAGCTTCTTTCCAACGAAGGCCATCCGACTTAAAATCCAAGTGAATTTAACGAAAATCTTAAATCGTTGATTTGTTTTCAATCAGTTTGAATCAATAAATGTAAAAAAAAAGAGTATTTAAATTATTTCGCTCGAGAACCAGCGAGTTCGATCATTATTAATGTTCAAGAGCCATTGGACCATTCAGAATTTCAGAAAGTCTAACGAGAAGAAGATTATCGATTAACGGACGTTGTTTTCTCGAAATAATCTCGTTTCGCCGATAACAACGCGGACAACCGTTCGCCAACGGGCGCAAAAACAGGGAACGAAGCGAGAACAGTGGCAAGTTAAATAACGGCCTCGATGGAAACCGCTTTAAAGCTGCTGTCAGCGCGGAAAATGACTAATGCCTCTTTCCCCGGGACGGAACATCGCTTAGAATAGCGTTGCGGAACGTAAGTCGTTCCGAGGTCGTGCCATTCCATCCACGAGTACATACATACATACATACATACATACATGAATGCATGCGACCTGGGTTCGAAGTTCTCCGTTCTGTGAGAATTATCGAGTACATTCATTGGAGTGCCTCTTCCACTAGATTCGAGCGTATGAAATTTGTAATGATCAATCACGATTATACATTCACAGACTTAATAGTTATTTATTATTACATCGCTAAAGAAGATTGTAACAAACGGGCAAGCAAAATCATCGGTTTAATTACCGACTCGTACTCTAATGCATCACTAATTGTTAACTATGGCGATCGTTTATGATTCGATCGATTACAGAATTATATGTGTATCTATGAATACTACATTGTACTTATTCCACGTATTTTTTTTTTACTGTTGTGTTGCATTAATGTAGAATTCTATCGATGCTAAACAACTTATTCTCAACTCATGATGAGAAATTACCACCAATTCGAATTTCTTTGCCCGTTGATGAGCAAGAAAGTGAGAAAAGAAGAAATCTGGTGTGACATAAATTTAATACGTGCAATATAAATTCTGCATAACAAACGTAATAGGTTCCAGAATTATTAGCAACGAGGCTTAGACAGAACTCACAAAACAAGAACTCTGGAATGTAAATTTCAATAAATTCCACTATCATCCACTCTCTTTCAAATCCACAATCATCAACGTTATCAAAATCTATCTAACATAAATTCTTCTCTTCGTTACACAAGTTGATTTACCAGCAATATGCCAGCAACAACAAGATCTGTTGGCAAGAGTGTCAATTGCATCAGTTATTAAGTGTTAACTGCAAACTTTCCATTTGTTTCAGCTGATTTTCTCGAGAACGTTTCGAAGTATTCATAGCCCGTTCTGCGCTATAGTCGAATGATCCACGATCGATCGCGGTCCTACGAATGACTTAATCGCATCAAACGTATTGATTAAATACGCGAGCTCGTTTCATGCTGGCCACGGTAAACGCACTGGCCTCGCTTTTGACGTCGAAACTCCGCTCCGTTCGTTTCCACGGTGATTAAAGGTCTGCAGCCCCGAAATCGACCTTGAATAATGAATCGATGATCCTGGATCAAAAGCTACGGCTGCTTCGCGATTGCACATACGTGCAAAAAGACACGTCCTCGTCGAGCGAGATTTGATTATCTCTGCCGCGGTAAGTGGCTAATCAATTATTAAACGTTACTTTCTCGCAAATGATCTTTGATTCGATACGCGGATACTCGTAGAAGTTGGATTAAAACGATTGGTGTTATGTACGAGCAATATCGTTGGATTTTCATAAACTGAAAAGTGAGAAACTGTCGCAAATGTCTACACGTTTTGAAAATTTATCCCGGAAGTTTTTATTAAATTTTCTAACTTTTATTCTCTGGTTTTCTTTCATTATGTTCTATTCTCTGGCGAATAAGCCAATGAACATGGCAAAAGAAAAAAAAAAAAAAAAACAAAAATAAAAAANGTAAATTGTGTATTTTATTCAATAAAACTGAAAAATGGAGCAGAGAATGGAGTGAGAAGTACTGACTTTCCAACAGAGTACTTCTCACTAGCTTTTTTTGCAACAAACGAGAAACCACAAGTCTCGATGAAAATGGAAGTTTAATTTCATTTTATTCTAAAAATTCCACGGTATAACGATTCGTTAGCGGTGTGACGCAGGCATCACGATTTTCTACTCTCTGCGTCGTTGCGAGTCAGCGTTGAAATTCGACTGGCCATTTGCGAAAAATCAATACACCTTGCTTTCCTGATTTACACGCGAATAAAGAATCGCAATTAAGGGCTTAATGGAGATAAATTCGTGGGGACGCCGATTTCGAAGAATTAAAGCACCGTCCGATAAAAATTGGGAAAACACTAATAACGAATAGGAAGGCGAGTACACCACCATCTGCGAAAGCTATTTATTAACCTGCTAGTTTTAAATATCCCCATTCATTAGATACTAACCTCGCGTCGGCATCTGTTTCCTCTCAGGGGGAAACCTGTTGTTTTAATAACACGTGAGATAGCATAATTCCGCGAGAAATATTTTATGAAGATGAAAATGTTAATCGGTATCGGTTGTTAGTGACAAACCGAAGCTAACAAGAGTGAGATAAATTTAAACACTTTTAAATGTGCAAAGAATTTATAGATTCAATACGTTAAAATAATTCTATCAAATTGTACGTATGTAATTAGATTAAATTTCTGTCTCACTCATATTCGTCGCGATTTTTGATAATTCTTTCGATTAATCCAAGTTTTTTCAATATTGTAAAAAATTTATTGGAACCAGCTTCAGCCAGAAAGTTGCTAGAAAATTTCCACGCAATAATTTTTACGCATAATTTTACGAAAGCACGTTTCAGGAGTTGAAGTTGAATTTCACTCTCGGCGGCGCACAAAAATTGATATCAAAATCCCAGGAATTCCACTCTGTCAAAACATATTAAAAGAAGGTAATAGTCCTGAAAATTCGTGATTGTTCCACAATGAAAAATACACAATATCGTTCAACGATAAAAAAAAAAAAAATGCAGTGTGTCGGGAAAGTCGAGTAAATGGACGAATACTTCTCGACGTCGAAGAACGTAATAAATTTTTTTAAGTTTAAACGTTCGCCAGCATTTTCGGCAGCTGACGAATGGACGATGTTTCCAAACTCGCCGATGCCGAAGCGTGACGCTGCTTCACGAGACAGAGTAAGAAACGCAGCAAAATCGCGGAGCGACAGATTCTACACAGGCACGCGAGTCTCGTTGAAAGCGCGCAAACTAATTCGCGTTTTCGTGCTAATTTTGTTTTCCCTTCGAATTTGTCAGCATTTGAAATCTGAGCGAGACGCGATGGGAAAACATCAAAGGCGACGCGAGCGGAATAATACGAGCAGCGTTTCTTAAGATCAACGTCAGCGGAAATTTACAAGAATCGTCCGAGAGCGGGAGAGGAAAGCGATAAATTTCGGCGAGGAGCCACCGAAGCGACATTCGGAGAACTCGCTCGAATTCGCGAGCGAGCAAGGATATCACGGTCCGTTAAAACAGCCACGTCGAAATCCGCTTAAATCGATCCGGCGGAAGTTCGCGGAACTTGCTCGAACGTGGACTTAAGACGATCTATTGAAACTCGTTTAAAATTTCGCGCACAGAACCGCTTACGAACGGTTGGTAGGCTTGGCTCGGAGATTCGCTGCGAGTTTCCCCTGCGATTTTTCTTCCGCCTCGTCGTCGTTTTTCTGTAATGGATTTTCTTCTCGCGCGCGCGTGTGTGATCTGTTTGAGCTCGGGAGAAATAGAAATTGAGACGCGAGGCGATGGAAATTTTATTACAATGGAAACAAAGTGATAAATTTTTGATAAGATGTTCAGACAGCTGTTCTGAGTAATCTATTCAGCTTCGAACGAGAATTGTAATCAATTGGAAATTTCAACGGAAAATTCCATTTACAACGATAAAAAAGATACAACGTCAAGTAACTGACTTTTTTAGAGATTCGTCCCTAGAAAAGAGCAATAACAAACAATAAAGAAGATATCTGAACGCTACGCTGAGTAGTACGTTCAATTCAAAATAAAAATTCCGATCAGTTAGGATCATTTATAAAGAGAAAGAAAAAAGTCTTTTACAAAGGGACGATAAAATTATAAAACTAACTGGAGCATTGAAATCGTAATAATAATTTTAAAAATTCACCCGAAAAAAGAAGCAATGACAAAAGGGATCAGGTAGTTACGGTAGCGTGCCCGTTTTATTCCCCGGTACAAAGACTCCTTCCAAAGTATAAACAAGTTTTAATTGCAGAAGAAATGCAATTTCTCGGTCGTGGGATCAAGTGGATGCTGTCCACTCGCGACAGGACCTTCGTTTACTCTCGACGAATGAATCTTTCCATGAAATTAGTATCTTTTATGCTTGGTAATTTCCTGGCGCGCACAAAGGGTTGTCATCCAGGTTGAGATAGAATTTGCCGGCGGTGTACGCCGCCATGTAAATCACCATAATAAATAGGTCAGGAAGCGTTATCTTCCCGGGGAGGAGAGAGAAAAAAAAGGGGGATGAGAACGTGAAAATGTCAAGGGGTTACTAACCCCACAGCTAGGTGCGATACTCTCAATCACAATACCGCGATTCTCTTATTTTCATTTCAGACTGCCGCGTTTATTCCACGATCTGAGGAAGAATTAAGGTTTCTTTTTTTTTTTAATATTGCGGTACATTAGAACTTTTTATCTTGCCGCTTTCTTTACGTCAGCGGCGAGGAAATAAAAAGCGAAGTAGGATCGTATTCTTTATGAAACAAACAGGCGTGTAATATTGCTGTCTATAAACGAATATTGTCTCTGTTACACATACAGAAAATTTAACGCTGAATAAGAGTGGTTAAAAGGACGAAGCGAGTGTAAAAATTGAATTTAGAAACAATTAGTTTCGAGATCATTGAAATCCTGTCAATCGAAGATCACAGAGAAAGAGAAATCAACGGTGCAAAAGCTCCCTAGATTCTGAATCAAAACTGCAAACCAAACACTTTAGCGTGCAATTTCTCCGTCTATTTCTCCAACTATCGAAACCCAACTCGACGAACTTTAATCGTTGGATTTCTCAGCACGTGTCACGAGGAAAGACGAACGAGCCGAGAGTTTGGTTGCCGAATTGATCGTCGAACGATCGCACGTCGCGGACGCGCGCGCCTGAGCAAACTGGAAATTGTCATGAGCGGTAAAACGCGTGTAAATCACCGTTTATTAAATAGAACAGGAAACGGTGGAGCAAAGACCTCCGAGCTCGGTTGAGCTCGGTGGAGCTGGAACGCTGTCACGACGTACCTTGTAAAAGCATGCGCGGTACGAGCAAGTTTACGCGCCATAAATTCAAGGAATCTTCGTTAAGCCAGGCCAATGCGTGGCCAAACGAAACCCTGGCTACTATCGAACCTAACCCAACCCTTTCGGTCGCTGTAGCTGCAACGACGCAAACTTTGTAGCTCTGACGAGGAGCTACACTCGTCGGGCAGTGTAAAACGTGCGTAAAAATTGTGCATAAAAAATATCTAGCTCGCAGAGAAGGCGAGAAGAGAGACGAGAACGACAGGAGACAACGTGAAGTGAAGACGCGCAATGAATGTCGTGAAAGTAGATAAGATTGACGGGCGTGGTTTCAACGAAATCGAATGAACTGCCGCTGAATGAATGAAGTTGATGTAAATACACGAGAGATGAGTAGAACTGTAAAAATGTATGTCGTGATGCTAAATTGCGAGAAAGGAAATTTTTAACTTTGATCTAGTGAGGTAGAGTTATACATTCAGAAAGTGAAGGACGGAAAAGTGTCTAATATCTAGGTGTATAAATCAATATTCTATGAATCCTCGCGCAATTACGAATTCAACATAACCTTTCATTAACGACGCGAAGCTTCTTTTTCTTTTCTTTTTTTCTTTTTTTTTTTTAGGCCACCTAAGCCGCCTTTATTCAGTAGAAATTGATATAATCTCGAATCAATATACGATCTTGAAAAATGTATCGAGCAACAAGGTAACAATAAGCACCTCGTAGACGACCTCCTCTATCACTACGATCTTCATTACTAAACAAATTCTCTAATTAACCCTTTATCGTACGATGTGAAGTCACGCTCGTGCAATTATGGTTTCGATTAAAAAAAAAAAAAAAAAAAAAGAAAAAAAATNAGAAAAATTGCAGTCCTACGGAATTGTATATGTATGAAATCTGATACGTGACGTTAAATTAAAATTAACAGCAACTAATGCTTACCTACGAAGATTGAAAAATAAGAAATCGTAAAACAAGAGACTAAAAAGTCCGTGGTCAAAGCTTATAACGCGAACCGATTAACTAAGTACCAATGAATAACCAAGTTTACTAAAAGTAGCGGCTTATCTAAGACACCGATTAACCTATAAACTTCTCTGAAATACACCATCCGAACCGATATGCTGAAAATAGCATCGACCTCCTTAAAGCATAAACATTTCATGGCAATTAAGCAGGTCAATCTCTTTCAATTAAGCGGCTACTTGTACTCGATTAACCCTATCGGAGTCTTGGACACGGAGTATTGGTCGGTGTTATCTTCTAGACGCGCGGTTAAACTGACCGTAAAAGTAGCCAAATATCTAGACCAGCGTCAACTATGATTGGTCCACTTGATCGTGGATGAAACTTCCTCGAACACGATGGTCCTCTAGTGATGGGAGCAGGTAAAAACGAGGAAGAGGGGGGTCGCGAGGAGAAAGCCGAGAGATTTCTCGGACCGGCTAGAGGGAAAACGACATTTCGAGCGAACAAATGGGCAACATCGGCGACCGGAAGGGGTGGGACAAGCGACAAGACCTTGTTTTCAAGTCCCGACGTATTACGGGTAATTAGATTGAATTCCTGTTTGTTCGTTCTCTTTCGTTCCTTTCCGCCTTTCTCTCTACTACGAGCTATTGACGAAGCGACTCCCTGTCGAGATCCTGCGATCGGCGAGTTAAACGTCCTGCTAAATGCAGCTTACGATAGCTCCGAATACAAACGAGGAACGTAGCTTTCAATTTTTATTAGAAAACTCACATGATTTTCCTTTTACTGTTTTAACAACTGGATTTTACTGGAATTGGTACTTAGCAACCATTTCCTAAAAATACTATAGTATTTCTATATAAATAATTTCTATATAATAAGTGTCGCAAATTTGCATTTAGGTTCCATTCTCAAAGTTGTAGTATAATAATAGATATAAAAATAATGATAACATAGCTCAGTAATTAAAGAATTGATAACAAGCAGTCAAAAAAAGTGCGATAAGAAAAGAATTGTCTTCGTAAAATAATAACTCTGATAACTCAATTTTTTGCCCAATTTTATACGGGTGTATTTATAACGGTGAACCATAGCTCGGTTTGAATAATTTGGTTTCTATTCTTATACACCGCAGCGGATATTCATGAAAAAGGTGGAACGCAAAGCTGGCTATTTTCTAGCCGCTGATAATGCGTTATCGCCGAGAGCAGAAGTTAATTATAATTTTCGATGACATTGCATGCATTCGGCAAACGCCGGTGAAATTTAATATCATCACGACGCGATATACACGCGCAGTTTTGTTTACAATTATTATCGAGAGAATTCATTGATTACTTCGCGATACAATCCGCGAATGTGCAGTTTCTGGTTGGTAGATACGATCTTTCTCGACGGTTTTCCAGCGCAAATTGAAATCAATTCGGCATTACCTACGGCGAGTACGAATTTAAAAAATAGAAAAAAAGAAAAGACTGCACGAATTGTTCCGAGGAATTTTTATTATTACTTGAGACCGTACACAAGAATCGTAAGTATTGTATTTATCGCAGAAGAAGGATTAAATAATAATTTTATGCACAGAATCTATCAGGACGTCAACACATTAAGAATCGTGTTACAAAATATTCGTGCAATTAAAGAATTAATTACATTAATATTAAAAATAAATTGTGCCCCAAGACCTTGAAGAGGAGTATACATGTCAGTGTCGTTGAAGGGTTACACTCATTAATCAAATATAAAATACACAAAAATAATTTTTACGATAGCTGACCGAATACTATCCGTATGCGGATAACGATCGTGCGAATAACTAAACCTGGAAACCGCGCAAATTAAAATAGTCCGCGCGGTGACCCTTCTCATTTTTGTAACCGTGTTTCATCAACGTCAAATAGAGGGCAATTTTTAGCAAAAAAAAAAAGAAAAAATATTTTAAGCGAATACCGTTCCGCAGTCAGTGGCAATCGAGAAGGGCGGGCCGCGTTTTACAAGGATGCACGAGCACCGATGGAACGTTCGAAGCTGCGTGACAATTAATTTGCCACTGGCGGCCGCCATTAGAGAGGGGGGGGGGCGGCAAATAGCTTTCTGCCGCGATATGCTCGCGTACACTGCGCTCGCACAAATTGCACGCGTAACGTGCCGGGTAATGATTTGCGGTGGGTCGATCGCCACTGCGACCAAGCCCTGAAACTCGGCCTCTGCTCCACTGGAAAAACACCGCCGGAAAATGTAAATTGCGATCAATCATCGTCAATCATTTCTACGCGTTAATCATGCGTAACTTCAAACGGCGCGCGGGACGAAAAAATCACGCCGAGGAGAGGAGGCTGACGAATCCGCAGCGATTTGCGAAAGTCGCGCCGAGCCCGCTGGAAATGTTCAATGGTAAAGCCGGAATACGCGTGCGATTTTTAATGGACTTCCAGAAAGAGAACAAGCGGTTGAATAATGCATCGAGTACATTGGAATCGGATCGAATTCGTGGTAAATCTGGCAAATTTGAAAATTTAAAACAAAAAGAGAGATAAAAAGTATCTCCTCAAAATTCTATGAGGTACTGATTTGACAGATTTCTGATTATTATACTGTAGTTATGCATTCGATGCACCTATTTTCGTATGACGCATCTATAGTTTCGGATAAAATTAAAAAAGGGAACGAAATCATGGTAACAAAGAACATTTGAGATTAGGATTCGCGACGTGGTGATTTAGTCAACTTATTGCCAGTAAAGCAATAAATTTAACCTTTGTAGGTATTAATTTTTCATCATCGTGTCATTGGTTTGACACCAAGAAAAACGCTGGAAAGATCAGGGATGAATAAAAGGTTAAAAAAAGAAGTCGAAACGGCAAACGGTTTCGCGTTTATCGGAGCAACACGCTGTCCTCGGAAGCACAGAGTGAATGAAACCATCTCGGCGTTAGGATCGTCGTCGTTAAAGATTTATCAAAACCACCATTTCCACGCGACTGTGTTTCGGCTAAAGTGCTCTCCTGGTAATCCATGCGGCGATACTAATAATGCTAGGTATCAAGGATGGAGGGCTGAGGGTGGCCAGGGGATGGCGTACAAAGCCGGGCGCGATCATCGACGTGACAAAGCGTGATTTGCGTGCGCACAACGAGAGGACAGCGATAAATGGCTTTCTGGTACGACAAGTATTACAACGTTTACACGAATCACGAGGCTGGGCTGCGAGCGCCGCTCTCAATTGATAGTCGGCCAGAGGATAGACCGATCGCTTTCCGTGTGCTTCGCTTCTACATGTAAATCACGGGCTCGCGTAACGAATTCGGCTACGTGGCCGAACGTATATCTCGATGATTTGTCCATCGGCTGTTTATCATCGCCAATACAGCTGTACGTCACGCTCGGGTAAACGTGACAGCGAAACTTGACAAAATCCCTCTCTGCCTCTCCCTGTGCTGGCAACCTCGATAGCAACCGCGATGCGACAAAATCCTCGCAGCGAAACTGCTCGAGCTGTTCTTTTTTTTTCCCACGGATTTCGATGGATGTAGGTTAGCTGTCGAATATTTCTCGGGTGAATTGCGAATTTTATTTTAACGACAGTTATATGCACGTTCTTCCTTTTTCAGGATCAAATTTGGAAGATTTAAATAAAACGTAGAGAGGTAAGAACGTGATGGATTGTATAACTGGACGGGTTTAGAAATTATCGTACAGTGACTCGTGATTTTGAAATTGATTTTGAAGTCACTGCGTTGGAAAATTTAATGCAGTGTGGATTTTAACAGTGAAAATTGACAAATCGTTAAATTTAATAAGGAATAAATCATGTCGACAATATACGGGCGAAACAGGACAATTTTGCAATAAAACCGGGTGATTTGTAGCGGAAGAAACCGGCGTGATCTGAGGAACCGCAAAANAGAAACCGGCGTGATCTGAGGAACCGCAAAACGAGACAACGTCACAAATAATGAGGAAACTGAATAGATGTAAACGTTCGCAGTTGAAAGTGATGGAAGTACAGTTCAAAGAGCCTATTGCCTGAAAGCGCTTCTTCCACGTTTCTGGCTAACGTAACCGTGTCGTTTTCGAACAGTCACGTATTTATAGATGCGATACACGATGACCGACTAGCTTAGAACAGTAACCAATTAACCTCTTCGAATCTTTCGCTGACGTAGAAATATTGAATTTTCGATCGCAGGCAGCAAATATTATGATTTAAATAATCGACAGACTCGAAATGTACGACACATATTCATGTTCAATGGTTATTTTCATAAGTGCCATTTTTTTGTACCACTTTCAATAATTCATTAATAATACACATGCATTATGAATATACTCGTATATAAGAAATAGATGTATGAAATAGACTAACTTCTTCAAAGGTATTGGTATTAAATATTATATAAATAATATGATCATATATGACCATATGACGTTGCTTCTCTCATTGTCAAAGGTTATGAAAGAAATAAAACAAATGACATTAATTATCTTATATCTAATTTTTTTCAATCAAGAGGTTAACGAACTAACGAACAAACAATTTAATTTACGACAGTACTACTATAAACTCTAGAATGTCTTGAAATTTACAAATTAGACAGATGAAAGAATATTTTCTTTCATAACTATCGTAATATCAAAGAATAAAATTTGACGATACGTTAAATTAATTTAAAATAAAATACAAATAAAGACATTATCGTAAAGTAATTTGTGTATTGAATGGCACACAACTGAAAGTATTTTGCACAGAATTCTGGTAATAAAAATATTCCGTGATACTCCACGAATTTCCGGATCTTCAAACGCGTCAATTGGTTTGATGAATCATCAAAGGAACGATAATGGCGACGAGTATTACGAACGATCGCGACATCGAGAGACGCGAAGACAGCCGTTGAGCGCAATTTTATTATTGCAACGCGTGGTCAAGTTTTATTAAAGAATACAAGGCCGGAAATTTATGTGCTGCCCGTGATATGTATATCGCGCGTATCATCCAGACGGTTCACGTTGCGAATTTAATAGATCGAAAGTGTTGGTGAGCAAGACCGATTTCATCGTTTACAGAGGCTGCGCTATAATCGTGGCGCATTCCATCAGCGTAAGAGGATTGTCGAATCTTTATTAATACTCGCCTCTTGATCGTCGACCGATCGATAAACTGCAAACCAAACGAACGTAAAAAGGTTCATTACGATTTTAAATACCGTGTATTACCATTTCTCGTCGTTATTGGCCTTCTTTACACAGATTTATTGTCTGTAAAATAACACGTCGATATTTCCCAACGTTCAATTGCGTAGTAAATTAGAGATAATAGGTGGAGTATGAATGTTTGCGGACAAATTTAAATTTTTATGACCGTGAAGAAAGAACGGAGATTTGTTCCACTCGCGTAGCATGAATTGTCATTTTATCGAATTTAATCGACAGTTGAACGAATCGTCGTTAAAACTTTGTGAAAAATTTTCATCATTTTCAAAGAAAGAAAGAAAAAAAAAAAGAGGACGTGGAACATTTGTATTTCAAAGGATAAGAGAACTTGAACGATGCCCATGTGAAATTTAGACGGACACTATCGAGGTGTTGATAGAATTGAATTTAAAAGCAGCATTTTCTTAGATGTACAATTGCATTGTTATAATTTAATATTAACTACAAGAGAAAATTAAAACATAAAATGTTTTCAATCAACAATACTGCAACAACCTTCGAATTTTCCACATTTCCCATGCGAAACTCAAGAACACGAAGAATCGAGAAGGAGATTCCTCGAGTAACCAGAAAAATTACAAAAACCCTCTCGCTACAAAACTGGAGGTGAATCCAAGTTCCAACGCCGGCAACCAACCGTGCAAGCTTAATATTTGAAAGAGCTATCGTTCGCCACGGTACGAATCGATCGAACCGAACATCGAGAAATACCACCGGCACGTTGGATATAGCTCTTCCAGGAACACAGAGATTTCTGTTTGCGGAAAAGTACCGGGCGGAGGAAGAAATAACACGACCGCTGGAATTTTACGGCGCGATGGAATTTTCCGAATGACGGTTGTTCGCCGCGGCCGCGAATCGGAATTAAACACGGCGGGGAATCGCGTTTCGCGGGATCGTGTTTCGCGCGGGGAAATTTAATCGAGTCCCCCGAGTGGCGTGTTCTCGTGCGAGGGAACGTCCTTCGAGAAACCGGTGTCCTTCGTGGTGGCCGTCTTTTCCTGGCTGGCTTGTCGCGCGGAACGAGGAAACGCGCGGGACGAGAGACGAGCGAGAGGAACGAAAGAGGGAAAAGGAGAGAAAGCGGGACGAAGAGGAGACGAAAGAAATCCGTGGTCGGACGTAGGATGGCCAGCTCGTAGATCAGGGTTAAGTATCCTTCGGGAATGCCCCCGGCGAGATTAATCACCGCGCTTGATACGCTGGAAGGTCGGTGAGGGCAGAGGGAAGAGCGAAGCGGGACGGAAGAAGGAAGGGAGAGAAGACGCGGGGGCAGAGAACAGCGTGTGGGAACAGCGATGAAAAGAGAAGAATTCGTTCGTCAGTGGGAAAGAGAAAAATATGGAAAAAGGGATAAACAAAAGGGGCCCGTGGCTAAGAAGCCAGGTAGATAGAGGAGGGTCGAAGTGAGATGAAGGAACACCGGTGAAGAAAGGAGCATCGAAAGGAGACACGAAGAAACCAACAGAGAGAAGAGAGGAGAGAGAAAGAGAGAGAGAGAAGAGATACGCCTATAGACGCGGCTGGTGAACCGGCGCATAATTCAGGACGGTAGAACGCGGGTGAAAACACGAAAGCGACGTCTCACGGCCGTCCCTCCCCCGCAATCAGGCTATCTTCGTTGGTTGGAACTGGCTGCAAGTTGAGAGACCACCTACCGCCGGCGTAGCGAGCCGTGGGTTCGCTGCTATTCGACGGGTTTCCGCTTTAAAAGCCAAGCAAGTAGCTTTGGAAAAGTGACTAACTAGGCATAGACACGCGTGCGCGCGGCGCGCGGCGCGCGGCGCGGTGTGGCGATCGTGCCCGCGACCGACGACGAATTGCTCGAGCGAGTCGAGCGGAGTCGTTAGGCACTCCCTGGCGGAATGAAACGCGCCAGCGAAGCTAGTTTGAACACGAAAAG
>NIPQ01115381.1:0-13706 GCA_002806875.1 Lepidotrigona ventralis hoosana
AGAGTTAACCGAGAGGCTTTTAAAAACTGGATATCATTCTGAATCTTATCCTTGTCGTAGAATATATTTTCACACTTACGAACACGGCGTAGAGAGCGAGAGAGAGAGAGAGAGAGAGAGAGAGAGAGAAGAAAAAAAAGGAGAAACGGTATTATATCGGTGCTTCGGCTCTTTGCACTCTTGGAAATGCACTCCGTTTACTTCCTCTCTGATTAACAAAGTAATTGCGCGACAAAGTACTGTAGTGTGTGTGACATAAAGTGTAAAGAAGAGACGAAACAGAGGAAGAAACGACGTGTATAGGTGTTGAGTTTAAGAGGCAGGATTTTATTCGCAAGGGCAATACGAAGAAGGTACAAAGCGGCATCGATAAGATGAATTGATTTATTACCGATAGACCGTCCTGAGTTGTGTTTAACAAATTTTAAGGATCTATATTTTTGAACAACGAGCATCGTTGGGGGGAGGAGAGGGGCGGGGCGGGGCGAATGTTGCAATATTTTATCGTTAAGAGAGAACGTGTCGAGAGACGGAGAAATATAATGGCGTTTGGATTCGATGGAAAGTAGTAGAGTCAACCCGTCAATGGTCAGACACGAGTGCGAAGAGTTGAAGGAGAGAAATAAAATTTCATAAGATCCATATCCAAGTCGTATCCGTAGGTAAGTCGTTTTCGAACATGCTGACGCGCACCCATTAGTAATTAGTACGTCTCGTAGAGGATAACTTAGTTCGTGAAAGTTTAAACGAAACGAAAATACAAAAAAAAAAGAAGAAGAAGAAGAAGAAGAAGAAGAAGAAGTAAGGAATTTATCGACTATTCAATCTGAGAAGGAGGAAGAAACGAAGAAAAGAAAAAAAAAAATAACGAGCCTAATTCTGAAAAGTGTGCGAAATGTTTCGGCGAATTTATCGAGCTCTCAAGTAAACAAAAAAAGTAAAAAAAAATAACGTAGCATTATCGAGAAATGAATAAAACAATTGTCAACCGTTTTTTTCAACGTTTACGTGTTAGACTAGACTAATCAACAAAATAACTCTATTAATCGTGTACTCGTATTACTGTAAAGTCGGTTCAATTGTCAAGATCCTCGTGTTTTCACTAGACACGTGCGAACATGGTTTCAAGACATATCGAGCGGTTTTTTTTAATAATTTCGTCGCGTATTGTCTTTTGTGTTGTTAAAGAGGAAGAACAAAATGAAAGTATTTAAAATAGTTTAAATACTAGACTATATACGACTGTCTAATTTAAATGCTATACCGATCAATGACTGCATTTATCAAACACCGAAATACTCGCACGTGTCTGAAGTTTATGGTCACCGTGAATGCGAAAATAAAACGCTCTGATCCAGAGTTTAAGCCTACTAACTGCATACAAAGATGTATACGAGTTTGAATTTCAATGTCGATGCAGTATAGTGCATTTTAAGCCATATATGTGTATAATGTTGCACGTATCATCATTTCTTTTCCTCTTATTTTTTTTTTATCTGTTTTCGAACAAGAAGGTTCTTACTCGTGGTATCTTCAATCGAGAACAGATATCGTAACGACATAAATGCTCAGAAAACTTGTTTCACGAAGCTACAACTATTTGCATCGTTCATTTATATTTACATTTTTATATATATATATATATATTTTTTTTTACAATTGTAAAACAATTATTTTTCCTGATTGTGGTGACGTGAAAATTATTTTGTGCAAAAGATTATCATACATTGTTCATTGAACTCGATCGAATAATTTAGTAGAAGCATTGTAGCTTTCTGAAATAAGTTCAAAGATTTGCGAAACATAATATATTATCAAATCTCTACTTCTAGACTTCTTAGTGTTCACTTAATTATTATTAGACTAACAATTGAATTTGATCAATACAGTAAATTTTTTCAATGATTGTCCAAACGATTCATATTCTGAAATTCTACGTACTAACTAAGAACTTTAAAATATGAAATGAAAGTAATTCGGATAAACATCGAGTAAATGTCTATATTTTGGTCAATTATTCCGTGATATACATATATCCTTCTAGTTTCAATTCGTTGACGAATAGTTACCGAAAATTTCGACTTCGAATAATCCACGAAAAACGTACTTGATTCTCTGATTAAGCTATGAACGAAAGCATTTCTGTGCAATGTTAATTTTCTCCATATAGTCTATATGTAGTATGCGAATAGGTGATGGTTCATTTATGTGTCGATTTATCTCTTTCTTTCTTTTTTTCTTTTTTTTTACAGAAAGCAAAGAGGAAAATAAGACAGTAAATAACGTACGCATCAAGCCACATAGAGAGAAGAATGCTCTCGAAAAAAAAAAAAAAAAATTTTATNTCTTGCCGGCAAAAAAGTATCAACACCCTGTGAAAATAGATTTAGAGACTCCAATGTGCATCACGCATCACGAACACCTTCGTTCTTTATCCATGATCCTTAACTTTTCGTTCGATATGTAAATCTTTTGGGAAGGTTTCCGTTGAAATTCCATATATGAATAAACACATTTGTATGTATTTATCCATTGTACGCAGATTCACGTCCGAGGATACCGGCGATATGTATGAGATTTAGAAGTGGCTAAACTATAGAAAAAAAAAAAAAATCGTGGAATTATGATGATTATTATTCGAATGAAAAATATCTCAGGATAATGTATGTCCTTCATTGTCCCTGAGTTTCTCCGCAATATTTCACGCGTTAAATCTACAGCTTTGCCAGCGCTACATTTATTAATGATNTAAATCTACAGCTTTGACAGCGCTACATTTATTAATGATTGGGTAAAAGGAGCATCTAAGTAATCATGAGGTATATAATATATTATGATTATGAATTATTGAACATTGTATCAAATTTTATATTCACTTCTTGTGGTTGACAATAAACTGGTTTTATAAAAAAGGTAAAGAAACTTTCTATATATTTTTCCGATATTTCAAATTCCAACATGTATTACATGTACAATTAAATATATTCTCCAGCTGTCTGTTTAATTTCGCTAAATTCATTTTGGATACCCCCAAGGATCTTTCTTTTGATCCATTAAAATAAGGGAAGACTCGCAGATTTTTTTAAAGACATCACGTAATCTTCCTTTTTGGAATACCTGAAACAAATTGAATTTATTATTTTTATTTTTAATCTATTGATCATATATAAACAGTGCATATCAGCATGTACCTTATAAAGTTGATACTGTTCAGAAGCAAGAATATCTGCCAATTGAATGCATTCGGCGTGTTCGTTCATTTCAGACATCACAGAATGCAAAAGAAGCGTAATTTTTGGAATACAAAGTTCCCGTAACTTTTCCATTTGATGCTCGCGGGACATTTCTTCCGATGTAGATGGTTCATCGTTATTATTATTTGAATCGACCAACCAACCGCCATCCGGAAATAGCAATACATTAAACAATAATTGTTTAACTGCCTGTAAGATTAATTACTTTTAGAGATGTTTAACAATTTTCATTTCGTGCTAATGTTATATTAAACTTTCTTCTACGAACTTTCGTATGATGTTGCATTGTAGATTTCCATCTTTCCATTTCTACGTTATATTGTGATTTTTTATGTTCATATGCAACCTTTTCGGTGAACGTAGCATACATAGGTAATTCTTCTAATGGTGTAGGTTTTCCATGATGATAATGAGAAAACCATTCAGAAAAGCCTTCTTGAGCATCAAGATAGGTCTTATAACAAAGATATTCCCGAATCGTGGAAGCCGCTTTTTTCGATAAACTATCTGTCATTGTGAGATTTGTTAGAGTACCTTCTACTGTTGGATATTCAGTCACTATAGTTTCAATTGAATCTATTGGAATCTGCAAGGTTTGACAAACAATTCGATTAAAAAACAATTGAAAAATAACGAATTATTTAGTTTCATACCTTGTTGAAAGCTTTTCTGGCAGCGTCAATTTTTTCATTTGTTAGAAAATATCTTATAAGAGCATTAGTTTGCCACAACGCTTCTTCTCGTTGACTTTGATAAAATATTAACCAATCCAATGCATTAATCTTGTCCATGTCCGCGTCAGTCAAATTACCTTTCAAATCAGTGGGATCTACATCAATGTTTTTGGAGCGTATACTCTCTACTACTAGTTTTGTAATTGCCTCTACATTTAGATTAGCGTCTTCTGCCGCGGCTAAGCATTTTTTTCGCTGGTCATAATCTTTTATAGTTTCCAAATAACTGGCATAATTTGTTACTTGAAGTTCTTGGGGCAACATAGCTGTGTAAAAAGCGATCAAAATTGGATCATCCATTTCAATTAAAACCTGAACATATGCCAATATAATTTTATCTCCAATTCTATCCTTGGAATTTTTCCCAATTTGGCGAAAGAAACATATTAGATGCGTTAAAAACCTTAAAAAGTGAGGATCACAAGACTTCATACTAATCATGTCCTCTATTTCTTCCATCAATTTTGGTATTTGATCCAGTATCAAATATTTCTGAATTAGATGATCAGGTTTGTTTGATTGTGTTCGAATATCAGGATTTTTCGATGCGTGAAGTTCTTTAAATACATCTTTCAACGAGATTTCATTTTTCCAGTAGTCGTCAGGCATATCTGTAAAACTTTTTACCACTAGATTTCTTATTTCTCTTTCTACTTTAATATCTAACAGTGTTTTCATATAAGCCCATAATGCATCTTGCCAAGAAGACGCCACCTGTAGCATTTGTTGAAGATTTCCACAAAGACTAGCATAAATGGTACGATAAAATTGACCTAAATGCAAAAACATCTTGATTGTAAATTTATTTTATACAAAAAGCTTGATAAGTTTATAGTACAAATAATAAAAAATCATTACCTACGCGTTTGTCCTGAGAAAGTTCCCAAGCGCATAATTTCCAAAGGCTTCTATTGGGATTTCCTTCAATAGGTAATTTGGAATCAGATGATCTTTTATAATCAGGATCATTTTGATAGTAGGTATCACAATAATTCGGATCATGATGAGGTATCCATCCTAACAAACAAGCAGCTCGCCAAGGTTGCCCACAGTGTTCAGCTAATGCTTGTGCTTTTTGTAAACGACCGCAACGAACCTGTTTAAATAAAATACATTTTTTAAATATCTTTTTAATTAATTTTCTTATTAAAGATCTGTACCTCTATGAACATTCTTTTTTCCAATCTTGCATCATCTTCCCTATCTAAATCATGCAGAGGTTTTCCTTCTCTTATTGGGGCATCTGGATCTAGAGACGAGACCAATGGCCTAGATGAATGAAACGGGATTTGTTCTTTGTCTTTATATACTAATAATTGTCTCACAGTATTTTCCCATGCAAGTGTCTTATCTGTGAAATGTTCAGTGGTTGGATATCTATCTGCTTGATCCAATGCATTCTTTTCCATCCAGTCAATTATTAACTGATATTCCCTAATGTAGCTTTCAGTTTTAAACATGTTATCTACTACAACCTTTTCTGATATGTATATATTTCTTTCTTGTGCATCATCTCTGGAACTCTCTACATCATCTTCCATTGGAGTTTGAAAATTGAGACTATTTATTCTATTTTGATACAAGCAATAAACAAGCCTCCATGTGTTCCTTTCATTCTGTAAAGAAATTTCTTCATCTGATATTTCGATGGTTTCTACTTTTGACTGCATACCTAAATGATAAACATACGTATATAATTACGCAAAAAATGTAATATAAAGTTGATATATACATCATAATTTTCTATGTACCTCTCATTATATCTAACGTGTCTGTACAGTTTTGTATAAAGTCTGCAATAGTGTCAAACACCTGTGCCTCAGAATAATTGACCTGCATGGTATGTAAAAAATCATAAAAAAGTTTAGACATGACGTCTTTCCAAGGTTCCTTCGCTTTCAAAATCATGCCAGTGGCAGTACTGTCTTCCATCATTTCTCTCAAAGTGAATTCACTTTTTTCTGAAGCAGCCATTATATCACGTACTTCGTGAGGAGTGAGCGTCAATGAAGTATCAATATCCAAAAGATCATGACCCTTAATCAATCTTAAATGAGGATAGGATTTGCCCAACATTCTTGGACTATTAACGTCGTTAAATTGGTGAGAATCATCCAAGTCTTTTCGTAAATAATTGGTATTTTGTAATGATAGCCTCTTGGAGGGTGTATTTTTCCCACTTAACCTCAAAAATGATCTTCGTTGAGCGTTTTCTTGATTAAACATTTGAATAGATCGCTCTAAATTCTCACTAGTATTGTTCATAGTATTCATTTTCAAATCAAGGCTTAAAGCTCTAACAACAAACCCAACAATGTAGTTTAAACAATTAATTACCTGATTGGGAAAAACTAATATTTACAACCATGGCGTATTTGACAAACGTGCCGGTTTTCGAATTTTACAGTAAGTGCTGACAAGATAGGGAATTATTTCAATCCAAGAAAATTCTCTAGCTCAGCAGTCAGCTCTTAAAGTTCACGATTAAAAGTAAAAAACGCACATTTTTTAATATGTACGTCATAATATTATTAATATGCAATATTCAACATGATTAAATTTTCTTTTCTGATATTTAGCATATATTAAAAAGTAAAAATAGTATAGAAATTTTGTAAAATGCAATCAAATGCAAAGTCTTATCAAAATTCTATTTTAAAATGATCGACTTTTTATTAATTTTATCCTATACGAAATGTACAATTAAATTACTGTCATAGTGGATATAGATTTTCATGTATTATTTCGTTAACATTTATTTATATATATATATATACGTATATATATATAAATATTAAAAAGGGTGTCGAAACTATTTCCCAGCATTAGTACGAACTGTTCCACCATACTTGTCACAAGGTTGTACAATTGCGGAGACTTGAAGAAATGGCGACTCGTCTGCTTAAAGTTAGCTCTGCACTGCGGGCTTATTCTAACAACACCAGCCTCGTAAAGGTATTAAAAATCAAAGTTTTATGACAATAGCATCATTGTTAGATGATACCAGAACAATTTCTCAAACTTTATATTCAAGTCAATATAATTTTCCGGAGATGAAAAACTATTGAATCCATTTACTGCTTACGTAATGAGAATAAAATTTTTGAATGTTTGTAGAAACAAAAGAAACATGATGAATTATTATTAACGAATGACAAATAAGTTTCAGTAAATCGAGTACTATGATGGGAATATTTATATAAAGCTATCATAACCCTAACGCGTGTAATTCATCTTACACAGTAACGTTATAAACACAGGAAACCTAAATTTTGACAGATATGTTTTCAGGAATTGATAATAACGATCGTATTAATTTCATTTTTGTAATTTGTAATGTTAACTAAACTTACAATTTGTACAATCTTTTACACAAAAATTAACTCAGTCAAGATTAATTAATTTTGGTATATTCATTGAATAAAATGAGCCAATATAAAATGAATGAAATTAATCTCTTCTATTTTTTTTCTCTTATAATTCTCTTCATTTTATATGAGTATTCATTTTATATTTATATCAGGTACCAAAGCAATGGCAATCTACATCAGCATCATTAAAAGAAATATTGCTGAACCAACCACCAACACAAGTTACGACTTTAGATTGTGGTATGAGAGTTGCTACTGAAGACAGTGGAGCGCCAACAGCCACAGTTGGACTATGGATTGATGCTGGCAGTCGTTTTGAAACTGATGAAAACAATGGAGTTGCCCATTTTATGGAGCACATGGCTTTTAAGGTAATTAATGTAGTCTATGTTTAGTTGAAACAATATAGTATTCAATGTAATATTTAAAGTAAGAATATAATAATTATAAATAGGGAACTACTAAACGTTCGCAAACTGACTTAGAATTAGAAATTGAAAATATGGGAGCTCATTTAAATGCATACACAAGCAGGGAGCAAACAGTATTTTATGCCAAATGTCTGGCAGAAGATGTTCCAAAAGCTGTTGAAATTTTAAGCGATATCATTCAAAATTCAAAGCTTGGTGAGAATGAAATTGAAAGAGAACGTGGTGTTATTTTAAGAGAAATGCAGGAAGTTGAAACAAATCTACAAGAAGTTGTTTTTGATCATTTACATGCCAGTGCATATCAGGGTACACCACTAGGAAGAACAATCCTTGGCCCCACTAATAATATTAAAAAAATTACAAGAAATGATCTTGTTCAATATGTTAAACAATACTATGGTCCACCTAGGTATGCAATTATATCTATTCACAACTTGGTTTTATTATATATACAAAATATTATTAAAATATCTTTACAGATTCATTTTAGCTGGTGCAGGTGGTGTAAATCACAATGCATTAGTAGAATTAGCTCAGAAACATTTTGGTCAAATGAAAGGGCCAATCTATGATGAAATTCCTCCTGTATTAACACCATGTCGTTACACAGGATCAGAAATAAGAGTTCGCGATGATAGTATTCCTCTCGCACATGTTGCCATTGCTGTTGAAGGTGCTGGTTGGGCTGATCCAGATAACATTCCTCTTATGGTTGCGAATACCCTTATGGGAGCATGGGATCGTAGCCAAGGAGGAGGTGTAAACAATATAAGTTACTTGGCTGAAGCTTCTGCACATGATGGAATATGCCACAGTTATCAAAGTTTCAATACTTGTTATCAAGTATTTATTATTGATTTATATTACTACACTATGATTAATATTGTATATTAATCATGTACATTAATATGAAATATCTTTCTGTAGGACACAGGTCTTTGGGGTGTATACTTTGTGTCTGATCGAATGGAAATTGAATGGTTTATATACAATTTGCAATGTGAATGGATGCGATTGTGCACATCAGTGACTGAAAAAGACGTAGAGCGCGCGAAGAACATTCTTAAAACAAATATGCTTCTTCAATTAGATGGAACAACTGCTACTTGTGAAGATATCGGCCGACAAATCCTTTGTTATAACCGACGCATACCACTTCACGAATTTGAAGCTAGGATAAATGTAAGTAATACTTAAATACTGTTTTTTATGATTGAAATACAGTTTTTATATAAACAAAATTATTTGCAGAGTATAACTGCCTCGAATATTCACGATATTGGTATGAAATACATTTATGATCAATGTCCAGTGATTGCTGCAGTTGGACCAGTTGAAAATTTACCAGATTATAATACTATTCGTTCTGGCATGTACAGATTACGAGTGTAAAGATATTTTCATCAATAAATTTAGAACAAGCAACAATTGACACAGAATTTAGCAAAAAATTTAGATTAAAATAAGACTATGAAAGTTTAAACTATTTATAATTATAAAATACAACTACAATGTTACATAGTTACACAAAAACATTTTATATTTCGATGTGATATTTTTTGTAGTCTTGTTTTAATCATCGTCAATAAATAGTACATTTCCGCTCATGTATTATCTGTCTTCAATAAATTTATCCTCGAAAAATTTATTTTCTGATTTATAATTTACATTAAAATTGTATTTAACAAATAAATTATTCCATTAATTATCAAGTTATTTGTTTATTTATAAATAATAAACAAGTTTTTATAATGGAAATTGGTTTATTGTGTTTCATTATTTTTTAGATTTGTACTTTTTTTTTTATATAATATACGTTGTCTATTAGTACAATGGTATTCTTTCTTATTAGTACGATATTATTACAAAAGGTTTGTAATTCTTAATACAATATGTAAGAATATTACATAAACATCTTAATGGCGCAAAATTATATGTACAATTATATATTTTTATGAAATAATTCTATAAATAATGTTTATAAAACTCGAAGTGTAAAATTATTTGAATGTTAATCTGTACATTTATAAATATATAAACTAATTTTAACATTTAAAACATATAAGTATGAAAACATTATTACTGTGACTATTTATGCATAAAATGTAAATTCAAAATCTAATTATATAATTCGTTACATTAATATGGCTAATTGGGAAGAGATATATTTAGCAAGTATTTTTAATACTTTACTAAGAGGATATAAGCACTATACACATTAAAGCATTTGAGTGAAACTTTTTGATTTTTTAAATTGCAATAAAAATAATATATCCTGCGATATATTAATAATAAAAATTTTGTAATATTTGTTACAAGAGAATGAAAGTTAAAAATTATTAGCTGTTTTACTTACATCAAAACAAGTCTGTTTTATTTTAATTCGGTTATGACTTTATGTATTAAGCTCGCGACTATCTAGCATTACTTGATGGTGCTGTTGTTTGTGTTGGTGATGCAGTATCTTTGCAAACTTTGGAAGTCATTTCAGCCAGTGGTTCCAATTCTTTTGTATTTATTAATTCAAATTCTGTTACAAAATAGTAAAAATGTTTGTAACATGTATTTACATGTGCTTCCTGAAATACAAACATTTTTAATTATATTTTAATAATTAATAAATATTAATAACATTTTATTGAGAATGTAAAGATATGAAACTTACTGCTCCAATTGCTACAATACGATCAAAATGATGTATATAAACATGGACAAAAACTCTGAACAAACGTGTCAAAATTTTTCTACACAGTGGTACAAACGTTTTTGGAAATGGTACATCTGCAAAAAGAAATTGTTGCACAAATAAATTATTAAATAAATGAATTAACATTTAAATGTTTAAGATTTTATACCTGTTGATACAGGGAAAATGGTTTCATTATTAATTTGTGCTTCAATCCAATCCATAAGAAGACTAACATATTGTGGTGCTGGCAGCGCAGTAGGTTTTTTATATTTTTCTCCATCTGCCCATAAGTATTCGAAGCGAGCTCCACCACTCATTGTTGGACAAGATGCAGAATCACAATATTCAGAAACAGTACCATATATCAGATTTATTCTATTAAAAAAATCTACCACTGAAAACCGTATTCAAATTTATTAATATTATTACTTATGAAGATCATATCCTTTTATGTTTCTAATAGATCAATAAAAAATTTCAAATACCATGAACTGCAATCCAATCGTTCAAATCTTCTCCAGGGGGTAATTTTACGACAGATCTTAAATTAATTCCTGAATTCAAGGAAGCTTGTGCTTGTTTATGCAAAGAATATCGTAATGTTCCATGAGCAAATTTTTTTTTCGGCCTGAATGTCTGGAACATTAAATAATTTAAAATATGTTAAACAATCTTTTTTAAATATTAATATAGTAAATTAAAGCGATATGGGCAAGGATGGGCAGTTAATTGAAGGAACAGCAAGTAATTTTACGTATTTTAAACAGAATGCATTTCAATACAAAACTGATCGGTAATACTAGGTTAGAATTTATATTACATTTTAAAAGAATATAATATAAATAGAAATTTACATTCACCTTCCCTTTTTGAAAAAATTCCATGAAACCACTTAATGCAGTCATTATAATTAAATACACAGAAAACCTATACCTCTTTTACGAATAGCGAGGTAACCGGTAGTACAAAGTATTCACTTTGCCCTCTTACATATATTACAATACTTTGTATCATACACAAATATTTACTACATCTTTTTCATTTTTTATTCATAAATTTTTGAATGATGTAAAATTATCGAAGTATTTATTATATATATATAATGTATATGTTTTTATAAAAGAATTTTTAGTTGTATTAAAGTTAAATACAAGTAATTTATCATATTAGGATGTTTAATAAGTTTTAATAATATATTCCACTTATATTTACACATATATTTGGAGAGTGTTATTTTTCATATTATAAAAATTCATATTTTTGTAGTAATTTTAAAATACTTTTAAAATAATTTTTATAATCAAGATTTTAGAAAAATGACAATAATTTAAATAAAGATAATAATTATAAAGATAGAATTTATTTCTGAAATCTAGAACAGTCTTCACAGTAGATTCAATAAATTTAATTTGCAAATTACAGATGTAACTCATCAATATTTTAAAAGAAGCAGAAATTAATATTTTTTACACTAGTATACATAAATGGTTTTTCAAATTTTATTTTTTTATAATAATCTAATATAAAATATCAAATATTAAATAAAGATATAATAAAAAATATGAGTATAAAATATAATAATAGGAAATACATTAGTCTAATTGTATCAAAAGAGATTGTTATAATTTTTGTATAGAAATTTTATTACATCTTTTATATATAACTTTTACATAAACTGACAATTTGATGCATAAAATTAAAAAAATAATTATTCCTGGCATCATTACCATTTATGTTGTACCTGAAATAAAATATTTTATATAACAATATATATATTTATATGTGTGTATTAATTTTTGTGCAAATATACATATATTATCATATTCAAATGTCTATAGTTTTATTATTCTATAGTAATTATTGTAAAAATTGTATCTTAGTGTTTCACAAGTTTATTTCCAATAAAGATAATATTTTATTTACTTTCAATCATAATTAACATTTAATGAATATTTAATTTTGAAATATACAATTTTCTATATAATGAATAGTACTTATTATTAAAATATTGTACACTTTATTACATAATCTTATGTTTATGTAATCAGAGCATATACGTAATAGCTAGTTTTCTCTGTTGTGTACTTAGTAATTAATTATTCTATTTATAAATATACATGTTGTTTTAATACCGATTAAAAAGGCATATTTCTATTGTACAACGAAACAGAACCTATTATTTATATAATTGAACCTATTATTTATATGTAATTATAATCAATATTTAAACAGATGGAATGATTCCTTTATGGTATTACAATATTTTGGAATTAGATTTCATTGAAATAAAAACTGTATATTTCTGTTATATTTCATCACTAATCATTGATATTAGTAACATTAATATTGTCACATACAATTTTAAAAAGCATACTTTACATTAATTAAAAATTTATATGTAAAATATTGTTTTCTGTGCCCAGCACATAGAACAAATAATATATTGATGCCACTAAATGCATCACAGTCTTCAGAATTCAAAATCTGCTTTACTTTCATAAATATAAAAATTATATTAATATTTTGTTTATCCTTAATCAAATATTATACATGGGATATAATAATATTTACCATAAAGCGCGTACTGCACATATGACACTATTGTTTCTTTTGCAAACTTTTTCTACTTTGTAAATTTTTTTGTAAAAAAAGAAATTCATAATATTCAATAATATCATATCCTGGAGGTAGAAACATACTCTAGAGAATAATAGCCTTCTAAATTAGTACCCAGTAAAAAGATTGTATTCATAATTACATACATTAATCATATTCAATTGTGCGGTAATTACAGCTGCTTAGAGCCTTCCGCTTTTTTTGTAGATGGTGGAACAGTAGGAGTCAGTGGAGGATTTCTGACTGGGTCACTGGAATTACTCTTAAGAACAGCAGCTGACTTTTCTTTTTCTTGTTCAGATGAATGGGTAGCAAAACTTTTATTCGATTCTTCGGCAGCTTCTTCTAATTCTTCTTTACCGAAACTCTTTTCAGTCGTTACCGGTGTAGCAGGAACTGGTGATTTAGGTGAAACATATTTTGTCTGAGTACAATTTCCATCTTTAAGTTCACTCGCAGCTTTTTCTGTCAATTTCTCGCTCTGTCCTTTTTCTTCTAAGATTTCTTCTTTATTAAGCAATTCAAGCAATTCATCTACTTGCTTATTACTTAACTTAATATCTTCTTTGCCAATTAACTCTAATACCTTAAAACCATACACAATTAATAAA
>NIPQ01115393.1:0-13991 GCA_002806875.1 Lepidotrigona ventralis hoosana
ATACTTTTTCGACTCACTGTAGCTATTAAGCAACAGTCGAGCAAAATTACTAATTCTCAGGAAGATTGAAGAAGGAATTCTTCATCTCGCGACCGAGGGAACAGAAGATTGCAGCTTAAATGTTTTAGAACGGTTACGCTGCATTGCCCTACGAAATCGTTGGCGGAGAATTTCGCATCTTTACGTAAGAAATCTACGCAATTTTCTTTTTCATTTTCGTAGCCATTCGCTTCGGAATAATATACTACGATATATAAACGGTTACGCTGCATTGCCCTACGAAATCGTTGGCGGAGAATTTCGCATCTTTACGTAAGAAATCTACGCAATTTTCTTTTTCATTTTCGTAGCCATTCGCTTCGGAATAATATACTACGATATATATGTATGTTCTAATATTCTAACAAATGTTGTAAGTCAACTGCAATTTGAAATATAAAAATAACTCTTTCGACAGATGGCGTATTTGCCATCATTTAAATTAATTCACAAATCTTGTTGTATTTTAACAAGATGGATTAAGAGAAAGGATGGAATGATAAGACGAGAAGGTTTTTACGTATCATAGTAAATTATATATAACGTGTATTGCCTCTTCGAGTTAATCCATTTATCGCGTGAAATAGAGTGTGATCTCTATTTTATATAAAATAATATCACGAACATGTTACGGAGGATAGCTCGTTTTCGCAGACTGTTTTCCTTCTTCTTCTCCGCCTCGTATCTCTCTGTCCATCTCTCGCTATCGAGAAATGAAGAAGGGACGTTAACCACCACTGTAGCGTGTGCGAACAGCGGCAAGCAACATCGCTTCTGCTGGCTCGCTACATCCGAGACGAAAAAGAACACAGAGATTCGTAAGATCGGCTCTCGTTGAAAAACGTCATCATTCCGTGGTTGTGCTCGACCTTCTTCGCGCACAAAATCTATAATGCTGTCACGTATCGAGCATTCCGGATTCCGAGGGCTAAGACCTACGTCATATCCAGACGAAAATTGGAAAATGCTCTTCATTTTCGTTGGTGTGAACCGATCGGGGTAGCATCTCGCATCGGCTGTACAACCCTGACGAATGCGCTGACTCTGCTGATTCTTCATCTTGCTCGATCCTCGTTAACGTCTCGTCTAGTCCTTTGCCTTTGTCTCACGTTTGAAAGAAGAAGAAGAAGAAGAAATGTTTCTCTCCAAATAGACCGGAACGAGGAACGAAGCTAAATCATGATGGACGTCAGTTTGGAAATATTAATAGTCAGCTCCATCGCTACGTAAGAAGGTGTGACAAAGCTGTCGCGACAACTCGATCGTAATTTGCAGAAACACGAGCGTCTCGCTTCCAAATTGAAAGTGTTCGATTGAAGTTTTCAATTGAAAAGTGTCCGAGTGTGGCACCGCATCGATAGAAAGGTGGAAGAGCTGGAGAGAGAAAGAGAGAAAGAGAGAAAGAGAGAGAGAGAGAGAGAGAGAGTGAGAAGAGGGATAGCGTGACGATGCTGCGGCAACGATACTGTGGAGCAGGAGGAAATCGGGGTCTCCGCGCGTAGCCGTGATATTACGTAATAAATCATCTGAATTTCGCGGTGTCATACAATATGGACTTGTGCAAGCGAACGACGTCTATACCAATTTTCATTCCAAGCGACATTCGACGTTCCCGTTGTAGTTCCAGTCCTTTCAAGTTATCATCCCTTGCTCCTCCCCAAAGCCTCCAGCAGCCTGTCCTGTCAAGTATACATATGTATGCGCAACCGGAAGCCTGGTCTTCCGACTCACGGTGAAAATTAATTCGCTTTATGCCGTGCCGCGCTTATGGTGTGCCAGTTCTACAATATTCCAAAATTCAATATTTTCAGGTATTTATAGTTCTTCGAGAATTTCCCTAATAAGAAGTTTCCACGTTGTCCTACTTAAGAAGTTCTTCATCCACGACCGTTTAATTTTACTCTCTGTTTTATATAGAACAGAGAAAAAATATATTATGGTACTAAAAATTTCACCATAATGCACGCGTATGAAAAATATCGTGGCTCTTCTAATCCACATTGCAATGCTAATTTTTGTACAAGGAATGTGGTGTGAAAATATTACTAAAAAAAAATTTCGCATTCACTTGAGAGATCGATAGGACCCGAAGTGTTATAAGTGTTATACAGAGAAGCAGGCGAATTCTTTTTCTACCTTCCTTCTCATCTTGCTTCTTTTCCTCCCTCTCTCCTCCGTAATTTTCATCTTTGCTCTCTTTCTTTTTCTTTTCTTCTTCCTTTCTATTCTTTTATGTTCTTTTCCCTTACACCCCTCTCGTTTTCTTCCCTTCGTTTTCATTCTGTATCGCTTTATTATTTCTTTCTTGATATTGTTCACTCTTTCTTCAGTTTTCGCATAAATAAATTTAATATCATAATGTACGTAATATTCTCCGTCGACAGAAACTTACAACATGCTAGAAGTATTTCATAAAAAGATTTTACACGTCAGATCATCCTGATCATCGCGATATTAAGAAAGAGAGACAGGCCGGATCTACTTGCATTGGAAAACCTGATTCTTCTTTTCTACTCGTGTCTAAGAATGATGGCCGCTTATCCTCCCTTTTTAGTGTAGCCGTTAATAAGTCGTTTCATTGCCGCATTAGCGTGCTTTTGTGGCTTCGTCCGCGCCTTCCCTTTACCTTAGCCCGTGAAAGTCAAACAAGGCAAAAGGTTCGTGCGCTTTGTTCCCAGAGATCTTCATGAGAAACGAGCAAAACTTTCAGAAATTCCTTAATTTCCAACTATTTTTAAAAAGGCAATAACACCGATGCGTTTGCAACAAAAAATCCTTCCATTGCTACGTCGGTTTTTATTGTGCCCCTTGATTATAATTGGAAGATATAGAAATAAGCAGAACAATATCCGCGATTCGTTGGAAACGAGTGATTTTAAGAAGCAAAGTTTTGCATGAAATTTAGCAAAACATGCTTGCAATGTATTTCTTCACGCGTGTGCTTCATTTAGGACATGGTTTATAACTAATACAAAAAATAGAAAAACTCGATATTCGAACGAAGTTTTGCACATTAATAAATTAAGCTGTTGGAGCTTTGCGCGATCGTTTGTTGCGAAATGTTAAGTCGAAAGAGAAATAGTCGTAAAATTTTAAAGGAAAGTCGATCGTTGCCGCAGTTGGGTTTATAGTGCTATTTGCAAAAAGAAATTGCTGGTTGTTTGCATCGATGTATTCGGTGAATTTACAAACGTAAACGAGAACACGACGAGGAATTAGTATCGCGGACCATTTAATTTTAGGGTATGTTGTCTTCTTCCATTTTCAAACGCGTGGCTACGTACAATCTGTAACAAAAAGGTAACTTTCTCGCCATTTTTGTTTATTTCTTGATAATATTTGCCATAAATTATAATATATTTTAGCCATTCCATATACAGCACATATCATTATGCAGAAATTCCATTCGTGAAACATAGTTTGCAAGAATTGTGGGCAAAAATGTAAATAGAAGCTAAGTTCAAAATTCGACGTATTCTTTAATTACTTTTTAAATTTAAAACTTCTTAAATTTATTATTTATTAGTTACCACTGAGTCCCCAAGTACAAAATACATTCTCATCTAAAATAGTGCATTATTTTTTTATATAATATTGAAACTGAGTTGAAGAGACAAGAGTGAATTCTATTATTACAATCAGAGAATTATTCCATTTTGAAAATTGTAAAATTACAATTCGAAATTACAATTTTACAGAAGTCTAAAAATAGTGAGTAATTTATTGGAAAATCGAACAAATTATGGAAGGATTTTACACAAGTGTGCTATTTTATTGCCAGAGGAATTGCTCAAGTATGTTGCAACAAATGAAACAAAAACGTCCTATGTATTCTACAACTGTCATTGACATCTAATTTACAGAGAAAAACGTTTAGAGTTCGCAAAGATGAATATTCATTGGAAAAGCATTTTGACTGGTGGCATTTTTATTTTCATAATTCAGGAAAGAGACATTTTCATAATTCACGGAGAGACATTTTAAACCGAGGAGGAAGTGTCACGATGTGAACCGCAATCAGTTACCACGAAAAGACAGGTATAACTCTAGCATCTCAGCTCATATGAACAATTCAAAGTAATTAAAAGGTGAAACACACAGATCACGTTACACAGATATATTGAATTTTTCAACAAGACGATGTACCCATTCACACAACTAAGTCCATGCGAAATTATTTTATTTAAACAAAAATAAAAGTTTCGTATTGCACTTTCTCTTGACTTAAACATAATCAAAAACGAGTTTGGGCAAACTTAGAAATTTTTCATATAGGAAAATAGAAGCAATTTGAAACAACAAAAGAATTAAAAAGTAAATTTAACAACAACTTTTACGGCGAGCACATACATATATACATATGTTTGACTGGTTGGATACAAGAATATCAATATAAATAAATAACTGAAAATATCTACTAACTAGAACAACCGTATCAAAGTGTTCTACATATAAGTTATTATAATTTAAATGATTATTATAATAGATAGATTTATATAATTATCTGTCCAAACAGAAATTAATATTAATTTCGACAAGAATATCTTTCAAGTATTTTCACACTTTCACTTGTAAAAAGCAGAAAGTTTGAAATCATACTGACAGTTAGAATAATAAAATTGTACAATTGTTTGAAAAACTTTTATAAATAGTTCCAATAAATAGTAAATAGTTCTAATAATTAATACATTGCAACTGTCAAATATCCCGCCGGAAAAGTGTTGAAAATAAAATAAAACATATATAATAAAAATAGAAAAAAGGAGGTATTAATAAATTAATTCTTCATTTTATATTTTTTATACGGCGCACTACCATCCCCTCGAATTCGACTTGTATTTGTAATTTTTTCGCAAACTATGCACGGATGAGATTTTCTGCACGATGTGCGCATAATGTGCTGTATACGAGTGATCAAAATATATATTCTCTTGCAAAAATAAACAGAAACAGTGGGTAGGCTTTTGTCCCGGATTATATTTTGTTATGATCACGTATTTACGATACGTATTTTAAATCGCAACGCGATATGACACACGAATAATTACGATGAAATTCGGGCCTTTCAAAGGAATTTATAACGACATGGCATATTGGAGGAAACGCATTTCAGTTGGCAGCAAATTCTCGCAGATTTTCGTTTTAACTAGCTGGTCATTAATCCCGATACTTTGCAGCCGCACATAAATTTAATCGCACTTACACGCGCGTACTGATATCCGCGTCATACAAGCGGTAGATTTATACGTGTACGCGGATCGAGTGGCATTTTAACTTTCCCGCGATCCGTGAGAGTCGAGCCATTAATTTTCACCGGCGCTTCCCATTAATTTCCATCAATCTGTCAGTAATTTTCGCCAATCAATCACTCTTTGCGCCAACAGATTCGAAATTCTTAGCTAGCAACCTCTCCTCCTGCTTTCTATACTCCGCGTTCCTCTCTCTCTACGTCCGCGTTTTTCTTTCCTCCCCTTCCCCATGTCTTAGTAGAAAATTCATGAGACCGTTCGAGAAACTCTGTCTTTACCTTCTCGCGAGCCATGTTCGCCAACTGTGTGTGGACACTTGTGCGAACAGCGAGCAGTATGCTGATTAGCGGACAGCGAACTTGAGTGAACAGTGTCCCCTGAAGAGACGGTACATCAAAGCTCCGGGCGTGGACGAGATTGTAACATCTCGCTTTCAAGCTACAGTCTGTATTTGATGTACGGCTAATGTTTCGCTGTCCACGAAACTGTTCGCGAGCTCCACTGTGTGGATACGACGGTATCTTTCCGCAGTTTTCGAACAATTTGCCAACAGTTCGCGAACAACCTCAGTGTAGATAGCCAGCATAAGGGACAATAACGCTTTACCGGCCGAAATTTTTTTTAAATCCGCAACCACCAACATTCGCGTTTCTCGGTACACGATCTTTTGTGTAATATTATATATGCCGATAGTAGAAGAGTACTTTTGTGAAGTCCAGTTTTCGTTCGAAAATGGAACGCAAAGGAAGAAATGATGCTTGTAGCACAGCTTCGATTTCATCGTCCGGCTCGCATGTTCGCTGCCATGCCAGTCAAGCTTTGAAAATTCGCGCGTCGATGAGTTTCCAAGTGGCTTGCAGAGAACAGAGAAAACGAAAAAGAAAAAAAAACAAAAAATCGTTCTCCACGGTTACAATTTGAACTGATGTACTTTGGTCGCGATGACTTCTCCCCGCCGTTGAACGTTCTAGCTGATATTATGAAACTTGTGAACAGTATCTTGTGCTCCTCCTGCTCACCACTTCCGCCAGCACACATATAACGGCGCGTTTCGTGGCAGTTTCGAAGAGAGACGGCCGCAAACTCGACCGAGATAAAGTTAAAATTAACTCTTCAACGTCGATACCGAGATCCTTCGGAAGTTGCTAAGTAGTTCTGAGACGTCGCCGCACAGCGCCGCGGCGGCCGGCCCGTCCCCACATCCACCGATCTTCGTTTTCCTCTGGTGCCTGGTATCTGGAAAACACACGATCACATTGCCCATCCGTCGAACGCCTGCCCGAAATTTTTTCTCTTTCCTCTTCTTCTTCTTCGCCGGTAATAGCGAAACTTAGTAGAGAAACTCGAGCGAACTGTCTTATTATCGCGTAGTTAAATCAACCGGATGATTGGTGGCGATCCGTTGGAAGAAGAGCAATTTAATCGGGAAACGAAGGACTATCGTGCTGAGAAAGCTCGACTCACACGAACGGCGTGGCCGTTATTAGAACTGCTGCGAAACGGAAGCCAGAGAGAGGACATCCGGTCGGAAAGGAGTCTCGCCGCAAGGAAAAACGACGGCAAACCGCCAACGAACGAATCTTCCCTCCGTATTCTCCGCTCGTGTGTCTTTAGTCCGTCCCTCCTTATTTCCCCCCGCACGTTTCTTGCAGAAACCACGGTCCCGCCGTCTTTTTCGCGTACACGGTCACGTGACACGGTAACGCAACCCTGTTCCATCTTTTCCCTCCTAATCCCTCGACAGCTGTTCGATTCACCGAGAATGAGGGATCTTGTGCGGCGGTTCGACAGGAGATCGATAAAGTGGCCAGTCCTCTGACAAAAAGATAGCCTCTCGATCTTCCATTCTGGAAGCTTCTCTTCTCCGGCTATATATTACGCGGCTCTCTCTTCTCCCTTGTTCATATCTCTCTCTCCCTTGTGTGTACTCGCTGCCTCGAATTTCTGCCTTCAACCGTCGCAGAGAAGCTTCTCGTTAAATTCTAGACGGAGTCTTAGGAAATTTAATACCAAGCTGTTTTTCTCTTCTTCTTCTTTTTTTTTTTTTTTTTTTTTTTTTTNCCAACCATCGTTCTAATGTACGTTCGCGTTTCACCTGCGTTCACTTTATTCGGCATCGAAACAACAGAAATCGAGCAACGAGATCCGTGCCGATTCAATTAATTGGGAGCTTTCTGTCGAAAAGTCGGACGACAATCTGTTCAGTTCTAGGAACACGAGCGGAAGAGAAGGGGAAGAATTGACAAACGGAAGGCAATGTCACGCGACTGGCCACACGGTAAATTATTCCGCGTCGTCGATAGAAAATTGTTTCAAATTGAACAATCGATAAAGCCACGTGCTCGTTCGCTCGTCGCACCACCAGTCTCTTTTGCTTACTTCTTCGTCTATCCGTTCCACTGCTGCGCCGCGCATCCATGAAAGGGTGCATCGACCAATTCACTGCCGCGTCCCATGCACTCGCTTTCGACGTGTAACACACCTACGAACAAAGGCAAACGAAAGAAGCTTTATCATTTCATTCATTTTAGAATATATGCGTTACATTGGAAAACCATCGCGAATAGAATCGTTGAGAAACACTCGTCAACATCTGCAAGTCTATCTTTTAGACCTTTGTTTAGAATGTAAAGCAAGGCAACTGTGGGCAATCGAAACCAATACGCGTTCCTCCTGTCTCTTGCTCCTTCCGAGCTTTTCCCCATACAGACATTTAGAAAGTAACTTTCTCCTTTATCGAGGTACGTAACGACGCTTTTAGCAATGAAATTGTCTTCCGAGTTGTTTTCCAAAAATGCGCCGGCCATTTCTCGTAATAAAAAGACAGGGGCAAAAACTAGAATTCAGCCGCGTCTACATAACGTCAGTTGCACGCGTTCGCGCGTAACCAGTCTGCTTACAAGCAGCGTGTCGACTCGAATACAGGGACGGGGGTACATTTTGCCGCAGACGCGACAAGAGCCGAGAGGCTGGAATACTCAGAGCCGTATAGAGCTGCTGAACAATAAAGCTGGTGGCAGAGTTCATGCTACTACCGGCCATTGCTGGTCACTCTATACAGAGCATTCGTGGATTTGCTATTATCGTCGGCATTTCCACTGCGGTTACCGCACCGTTAGACCTCCGACGTGCGCCAATCGATCTGCGAATTATATCCGTCCTCACCTTTCACCGTGTGATTTAAATACCTCCGGTTTAATTGGAATTACGCAATTATCTTATCTTATCGATCGTACACCAATTTTTAGTCAACCGAGAACGATCATGCGAAGATAACGAACAAATAGATCGCTATAGATTATTATAGTTTCGTTCAGATATGTGTGAAAGATATCGCTTTTACCAGAAATTATTTATCTTTCTTATGAATCTAATTATGTTATCGATCGTAAAGGCAATTTTCAATCAACCGGAATGTCAAACGACCACTTCTTCTGAAAATAACACTTTCACTCCGAATAACGTATATACGTGCAAAAAGTGTACAATCATGTACGAAGAATGTGTACAGAATTTCTCGCAGCTCGTGGTCAATCGACTGGGAGATGATTCTATCTTTTTATTCCAAATTTTTGAAAATTTATCAACTATACTTGTATTTGAATACTATGATTCCATACTGAACAGACGTGAATAGTCAACGCGAGAATATTACTACGCGCAAAATAAGTAAAACATGTGGAATAAAACTTTCTCGAGTTTAAAGCGTCGCTTTTTTGAGAAAACTTTGAAAAGTTTTCACTTGATAAATTTTCAAAAAATGTTATTCTACATTTTTTACTTATTTTCTCACGCAGCCAATTATTCTTTCCTGTCACATCTAGTTTCAGCCAAATACTCACGTATACTCAATAAATCTTCGATTTTCTCAAAAAAAACAAAGGCTTCAGTGAAAAAATTTTATTCTTTCATTTTCGACATTTTTATATGTAGAATTTTACACATTTTTATATGTAGAATTTTACACATTTTTATATGTAGAATCATCCCACCTGTGTACACATTCTCAAATAATTTTTGATAACTATTGTGATAAAATTCACTACAAAGTTCTTTTCGAGACAAAAATGTCCGCGAATTGTTTCGTGACTCACAGAATATTTCCATTATTAATCATCAAAAGACTCTGTTTTTTTTTTCTTTTTTTTGTTGGGATATGTGCGAAAGCTCGACAGTGAAAGACGTCGCTTTTACTAGAAATTCGATACAATTCATCGAACATATAGCTTCGTAGGCATTGTATCGCATGTCACGATTAATGACCTGGCAAAGACACGGAGATTCGAAATAAAGGCGTGCCTCTCGATGTACAAAGATACAGCGCTCTCAGAATTTCCCTCGCTCTTTCTTCCTTTTTAACGCCTTATTCACCTCTTTCTCGTAACCACTGAAGTTGCCAACTTGAAGAAGATCGTTTGAATAAAGTAAGGCGATATCCACTGCGAGGCTTTCTCGGCAACCGAGCTTTATCAACAGCAGCATTCGCTACAACGCCGTGTATCGTATCGTGACAGTGTCGCGCCTCTTATCGACATTCCTCACGTATACTTCGCGAGCGAGCGAAGACGTGAAGCGAAGATCAAGCTTCGTCGTACCGAGGAACGCGACTTGGCTGAAGGAATATCCTGCGGATATTGGCGCGCCTTTCTCTTGCCGACAGAATATCGATACCAGTGCTTCGATAGTTGTTTGCTCGTTTGTGATGCCCCTCCGTAACTCGTACAATATCGACAGGAAATCGTCGTTACCTCGAAATTCTGCCTGGAATGGTAAACGAACAAATGAGTTGCGTGCCCTTTATAGAAGCGAAACTATTTTCGGGATTTCTCACAAATCTTACACACCTTCGAGACAATCGAGTTTTTAGTTCACTCATGTCTCGATGCGCGGAAGCAGGGGAGAGTAGGGTAAAATCGGGTACCTAATTTATTCAGCTTTGCAATAAAGAATCAGATGGCAAAAAAAATTCACACGCTAAATCTCTTATCTCGACCTCATATAATAAGAAAATGATCAAACTTTTTGGAAAAAATTATTTAACTCGTGAGAAAATAAAATTTTCTGGAGGTTTTGCCCTATAAGGATAGGTAACAGTCCTGTTAAAAGGTTATAAAATTTTTATTTTTATTATCTTCAATTATTTATTAGTTAAAAGTAACAATTATTTTTAATAATTTTAACAAATATAATTTATTTTGTCTGTCTTATAAAACAAACTTATAAAACATTATCTTAATTAAACTAGTCTTGGAACTTTTACCGTATTTATAAAAAGTTTGAATTATTTTAACATAAATATATGTGTATATGTATATGTGTGTACATGCGTACATTACAAATAAAATATTCATCCCTCTTCAACACTTGTGTATATCACATGTGCTTATCCATAGTGCATTGAACCCGATTTTGCCTCAAATACATTAATTTATTAAATGTTTATACTTCAGTATGAAGTAGCCAGAAAACATTGAAAATGTTTCCTTCAACCCAAAACTTTGCATACTTCAATGTTGTTTGCTCTAAAATTTGTCATATAATGTCATATGGTTGAATATCATGCCGCATTTCGGTTACGTGTCGATGCACTTATTTTAGAAGAAACACAATGATAGCCAGTTTTTCCCTATTTTCCTTTTACAAGCAAAATATCGAATTACAACATCATGCATTAACAAAGTTGCGAGAGTTCGCTGGTCACAAGAGGAAATAGTCTCGTACGGTTTAACGTTTCCAAATACCTACATAATTAATTTCTCATCCAAACGATTGAATTTCGCTTCATGCATTTGCTGCGAGTCTCGCGAACGCGATACCAACAATAAATTGTAATTGTCGCACCAGTGGGAGCTAACAATAAGTTAAGCAACACCGATACTGTAGATTCGATTTCTCTATTTTCGACGTTTGTTTATCTGCCCTATCCTGTCCGCGAGGATTTTCAAAATTCCCAAGCACGAGCTCACGTCGAGCGTTCGTTGGTGAAAAATCTGGGGAAACTTAATAGCGAAGTTTCGTTAAGCAGGGATATCGTAAAAGTAAGAGAGGCTTGCGTCTCAGACGAGTCCAGCATTAGTGACGAAAATAAAGTTGATCCTAGTAAAGTTTATCCTACCGTTAAAGAAACGACCAACAGCCATAAATGAATGGCACAAGCAAATTGAGATTGGCTATTCGTTCCTATCTAATCTGAGCAATTCAACAAAAAAGGGCATCGAAATAACACAGAGAAACTAAGCGATCGTACATGAAAACTGGATTATAACTAGACGATATTTAAATAAATGAACTAATCCAAGTTTATCGTACATGTACGATTTCACGTAAAATGATAGCGCATGTGTATTACATTTAATTTCTCATAGAAAACTTGGGATCCTTCAAATTATAGCAAAGATAAATGCGCGATTCAAGAAAAGTGAATCTATCGTTTGTGTCCTCTAATTTCTTCCAAGTGAATTTCTATTTTTGCTTCTTTAAATATTTAATAGATAAATATTTAATACTTTTTTAAATATTTGATTCAAGATTGTACATTAAAATAAAGACTCTTCAATAAGTGTCTCAGAGTTTCTTCAGATCGTTTTAAAAATCAAAAACAGTAAAAAAAAAAAATTAGTCATAAATGAAATTTATATTTACCAAAACATATTAACAAATATTTTGTACTACAAATATTTACGAAAAATATTGCTCATATTAATATTTTTATACAAATTTTGTTTGTGTGACTACACCCCTTCACTAGCAATATAGTTTTTCACTAAATCATAATCTGTATAAAAGATCTTTCGTTCTGAGATTTTTATTAGCCTCTAATCTAAATACAAATATTTTAGTCAAATGTTTGAATCTTTTTACAATAAGAATAAAAATTTGATGAAAAGTTTTTTATGAAAAAATTTGTTTGAAAGTACAGTTTTGTGATAAACAAATATTAAAAAAATATTATTGTTATGAAACTTTAATCTTTTGAAACAATATAAAGAAATTTTCCAACTTTTAAAAAAGTATAATTTGTATTTTAAAACATAAATTTTCGGGATACTTAAATTTGAAAATGATTTATAAGAAAATTAAAATTGTAAAAAGTAATTTATCGTAATAGTAAAAAAATAAATGAATATTTATATTTTACAATATTTTCACTTATTTGCTTATAAAAAATTGACAAAACGAGTCATTGGATACAATGTTAGGTAACTAAATACTTGCAAGGAAATTTTTTAGTTGAGTAAACCGAAGTCTGACACCTTCATCTCAAAGAAATTAATTTGCCTAAAATTCATTATAACGTTAAAGAAATGGAATTTAGGCAAAAACTTGTTTCAAAAATTGTATCAAATAAATAATAAAAAAATACTATATCTTGGATATTTATATGTTTTTTACGTAGTTTAAAATTTCTTATAAATGCATAAAAATCAGTAGCCTCGTTATTCAACATGATCGTTGTCATTAATATTCACACAATCAAAATGTTCCAATTGATAACTTGATTTTGATAATTAAACGAATTTCAATCATTCAGTTTGATTTATCTATAAAGAGATCTTTGCTTTTATTTTGAAATAAATTGCTCTTGCTTCTTTTATAAAATATATTTGATTCAGTTTACGACAACATTTTTATACAGGAATATAAAACTGCCTTTAATAATCTTGTATACTGACTTTTTTTTATTATTAAACTTCAATATCTTTTGTTCTTTAATATTATTTAATGACTCGTATCCCTTTCTGCCTCAAATAATTACACCACTGCAATTACACATCCATTAGTCGCTAATGTTTTTCTTTTCATAATAATAATACGCAAATATTAATCTTTTTCTCATCTCAATAAATATTAAATAAATTTGGCCCTTTATGAATGTCTTCCTTCCTTACATTTCGTTGTTACAATTGTTGAATAATCTTACACATTCCAAGAACACTGACGTTTTACCCGAATGACCTTTGACATCTCGGTTCCACGTAATTTCCCCCGACTATATCGATATTTGATCGTACAAGGCTCGACAATTGTTATCGACTTTTTGACAAACTATACGAGTAGTACTAACACGAAGTTCAAATGAACCATCACTTCGCCTTCAATATTCTTACATATTAGCGATGGAAACAATTAATTCACTTTTTCCTTTCGTTCGCTTTTAGTTCGCGTAATGCTTCTGAGATTTGGATGAGTGGTGAAATTAGGATAAATGTTTCGGCCGATCTCGCGGCAACAGGAGAAAACGATTCGCCCAAAGAAAACGTAACGAACGTTCATTCGTTCTCAAAGCGCGATTATCTTTACGCTCGATAGAACGTAAATAGAAAAGACTGTGGATCTACGTACGTCTGCTGTTGATCAGAAGTCTACTTCCTTGGGCACGTATCTCCCCATGCAGTATCGTTAACCTAAACCTAAGGATTACCGTGGCAATACGGCTTGATTATTCGCACGATATGGAAACACATTAACGAAGACAATAAGCAGCTGGAGGACTGACCATGGCCGATCTTCTCTTTAGATTGTAGACTAAATGGCGTACTAGTATCCCTGCAATCGAGCCACGGTAGAAAAGGGGAAAAAAAAAACGAGAAGATAAAGGATGCTCGAGGAATGTGGTTCGTTATAATCGAGACAAAGAAGGAACGGCTGAATGCCAGGGTGGTTTTATATACTTTCTCGTGCAATTGTTTCGCACAAGCCCTC
>NIPQ01115406.1:0-13725 GCA_002806875.1 Lepidotrigona ventralis hoosana
AAAATTCTTGAAAGAAGAAAAACTGTTACTAATAAACTTTCGTCTGCCTTCCACGATCCGAAATACACCGAGAACAGCGCGTAACTCGCAGCGTGAGTAATCAAGAAGTTCGCAAATCTCGATTCCGAACGAGCAAGCATAATCCGCGCTAATAGCTCGTCTCCTAGCCACCAGTCCCTAAATCTCTTTAAAACTCGCGAATTCTCGTGAGTTTTTCTGAAAACAGCGTTGTGCAGCAGCGGTCTGTTTACGAGGCAGCACGTCCACAGTTTTATAGCCTGAGCGAGCGGCCACGAAATCTCGAAGGCGTGTGCTATCTTCGAGAAAGCCTTCGAGGCAGGCGTAAATATTCATGGCCGCTAAGTGACAGGACACGTGGAGAATCTGCTTAAGCCTCCTTGGCCACTTCTATCGTTTCGTTCTCTTTTCTTTTCTTTTTCTTTTTTTTTCTTTTTTTTCTTTCTTCCCCGCCCTTCTCGACGCCTCTCCAATCGTTTCGCCTTCTTTTTCTTCGTCGTCGCGTTGCTCCAGGCTGCAGCCCAATCGTTCAGCCTCGAAATATACCTGGCGTTCCTTCTCGCTTCACGATCACGGCCCAGAAAGGTCAGAATCTCGTTTGTCTCTGAATAATAATACGTCGTGGCTCTCCATCTCGAAGGCTCTTGGACCGATTGTTACCTTGCGGCCGAGGAGGATCCTGGCCAAACAGCGGACACTCGAGGTTAATTGCCGGCGTGAATTGAACTTTTCAAGCGTCGAAAGCACACTCCGTGTGCTGCTCTCAGACGAACGCTCGGCTGTTTGGTAATTATAGTGACTCGAGTGTGTGTGTCAACGTCGCCAATCCGAGCGCCAGTTGAAAACTCGCTTTGACTTCTTACACTTCTTACGAGTTTGGTTCTTGTCGCATTGGCCATTGTCTGACAGCCATAAATATGGCGTGGTATCGGCTTTTGTACTTTCCAGAGTTCTCTTCAGATTAATTGAATGCCAGTGTAACGTATTATCTTGTTGGATTTTCGATCGGTAATTATCTGTCTAAGTGTTGGAAGAAAAGTTTATTCGAATATATTTAATTTTTATTATTTATTCTTATTTAGTAATCATAACCAACTGTATAATTCAATAATTTAATTATAATTTAATTTTCATTAATTTATCCTCTTTACCCTGTCCACTCGAGAGACAACGATTACATTCTTACGGCGATTATTCCATCGATTAAACGACACATCAGTTAGATAATTAGATTGTCGAGAAGTAGAAAACTCGGGACGAGGTGAATGCAACGATTGCTCGCTTTTAATTCCTAACACGGGACAAAGGAGTTACCACACCCTGGTTGCGTGCACGTTTTACGCTTAAAACGCTTGTATCACGCGTCACGTAAGTCGAGATATCGGGTGTAACGCGTGTTCCATGCCGAACGAACTGTCGATAACCAGCTAGCACCGATCGGTTCTATCGGTTCAGAAACGTCGAAGCTTCGAAGTTTTGGCTCTCGTCTCGTAATGTTGTTCGTGCGTATATCTCGCCTTGAAAATTAATCTGTTTCGTACGGCAGCTTGCCACGTTCGCTTGTTCCCGCTGATCGATGGGTCACTCGGGTAATTCGAATGTGCTGGGTCCACAGCAGCCCTGTGTAAATCGAATGTAAATTACCGTTTAGCTGATATAAGTACTTTGTCAGTTTGCTTGCGTTACGTAGTTACCATCTTGCTTGTTGCATAGTCTCGCCTTTCCTTTTTTTTCTTTTTTTTTTTTGTTTCTTTTTCGACGCCTTCTCGTAATTAGCAGAGTTACGAAGGCAAAATACGCACGATTTTTTCTTTTTTTTTTTGTTTCTTTTTCGACGCCTTCTCGTAATTAGCAGAGTTACGAAGGCAAAATACGCACGATGCACGCACGTAGTGCGTACAAAAATATGGTTCGTTGCAATGCTTGCTAGCTGAAGTAAATATCTGCCTTCTAGGTTCTAGCTTTTTGATATTTAAATTACATTTTAATTAGATATTTTGTAAATATCTGTGCGGTATCCTTGATGTGGATTGTGAATTTAATTCTGTACGTATTTTTTCATTAAAATTTTTTCTTGATACATATTGTACTTTGTAAGTCTAAAGCTACACGTATTTTTCATTAAAATCCTTCATACATACTATATGTACTATATATACTGCAATCATATTATACTTTCTTCGTGGTATAAAGTATCAAGTTAAGCATCTATATATTTGCTCCTTTCTGTTTTTGAGTATAATTGAATAATTACTTAGCTTTTCTAATCTTCACCTCTATCCTAAGACTCCAGTTCTACTATGGTACTTTAATTTTTAATAATTAAATTAAATTAAATTAATTTTATATCAATATAATAATTATAAATCAATTTAATAATTAAATTAATAAAATAATTACATGTTAATTCCAACGGTACGCGTACTTCGATCCAATTATATCAAGTACCGTTTCATTCAATCCCTGTTTTACCAATTTCTCGTCGTAATGTCACAGCGGAGCATGACTTCCCTCCGTTTCGTTACATCTTACATTATTAATACTTTCCAATTTCACCCGCGAGCGACAACAATCGCGGTCTGTATCTGTCCGGGGCAGCGTCCGATAAATGGTAATTTTTATCGGCGCGATTTAATCGGACCATAAATTAGTCAAGCGGATTAATAAAACTCAGGAGTGTATCGCCGGAGAGTTCGTTCGTTCGGTCGGAACTGTTTCATTAGCCGGGGCCGAACTAACGAACGAATTAATGATGTAAAACTCGTTTTCGGCCCCGGTATAATGAACACCTTGGTCACTAACGGATCCGTCCAGCACTTTCGTCGCCGATTCTGATAAATGTTTGAACCTTCTCGTTATTGTCCAGCCCCACTGTCGCTTATTCTGTAGAATATTAGCTGATATTTTGATAATGATAAAATATCACATTTCTACAGTTCTTGTTTCCCCGTTGAAAATGGACACTCGAAAGTGAAAAATATTAGGAAGAAAGTATTATTTTAGAAGAGCTGAAGCAAATGTGAAATAAGCAGAATTAATTTAGGTAAAATAAATGTGATCTAGTATTTTAAAGTGTTTGTGATAAATCAGTGCTAAAATAATGCACTGATGTTTTTTTTTTTTAATGTAAGATATTATGTTATAGTAGAAATAATGGAATTATATGAACAGAAATTATATGGTAGAAATAGTGCACTGATGTGTTTTAATATAAAAGTACGAGTTTCTGATTATACGTCAGAAGTAATGCCATAACAAAAATGTGTCATAGTAGAGATAATAATGATAATTAAATAAAATTATGACATGATAGAAATAGTATGCACTGAGGTGTTTCGATTTAAAAGTACGTGATTATACGTCGTCAGAAGCAACATACATGTACATTATATAATATAAATCCGTCAATTAGATCCAACTAGAAAGTCTCTCCTTTATTTAGACAAAATACGTTTTCCTATTTCCACCTTTATCGATCTAGCGCTTTATTTTGCTAAAATCTTGCAAGCTGCTCGTTCGATTTCTTGATAAATTCAATTAAAAGCGAAGTAAGTCGAATAAAGGGGACGGGATCGCGACCCAGTTTTTGGATAATTGGAGGCAGCCCAGGGTAAAGGTAAAGTCAACTGTTCTTTTTTTCTTTTTTTGTTTTTCAACTGTTTTCCCTTATTCCCATTCTGTTGGGTTTTTTTTTTCATTAATTGGAGACATTTTTCACTCTAGCGATTGGTTCGTCGCGGCGCGGCGCGGTCGTTAACGAAGAATTCGAAGCGACTCGAAGCGAATGGAAATCAAAAGGCTGAAAATAATTAAAATCATTCCCATTACTACGCAGCTTGATTGAACTAGAGAGAAAAGTCCCTAGCTCGAAACTCCCTAGAGCTCGAAACAGAGCTACACCCCCTTCCCAGATAACGAGGCAACGCGTTCATTTTTAAATACCGTGACGATTGACGAACGTTGCCTGGTTTCCACCATGAGTATGAAAGTCAACGACACTTCGAACCAGTCCCATTAAATCAATCATGTTACTCATTTATCTGGTCAATAGGCTGCGTACATTTCATCTGCTATACGTATACAAGACAGCTTTCACATATTACTCGTGTCACATATTAATGTTCAAAATTATTTGAAGGTCTATGGTCATGGAGAATGATCATTTCAAAGTCGTTGGTAGCCTCTCTAAAGTTCAATCAAGGTTCTCGGCAGATATCAACGTATAACAATGCGTGTATAATTTGTTCAAAACGAGAGGTCGAACCTTTTGAAATTATTTGAAACTATCACAAATGGACATTGAAGTCGTGTGATCATTTCAAGGTCGTTGATAGCCTCTCTAAAGTTCACTCACAAGGTTTTCGGCAGATATTAACGTATAACAATGCATGTATAATTTGTTTAAAACGAGAGGTCGTTTGAATCTTTTGAAATTATTTGAAGGTATTACAAATGGTCATGGAGGTTATGTGGTCATTTTAAGGTCACTCGAGATTCTCGGTAAAGTTCGTTTAACATCGCGCTATTAAATTCGCTAATAATACGTACGGACTTAATTAATTCATTTAACTTTTACTCATTACCCCTGGAAAATTATTTCTCATCATTCCGCTACAACAAATATGATTATTCTGTTGTAATGCGTCCCGGTCGTAACACGGTTGTCGTTTGCGAGCGAAGTTGAACGCGAGGATAGACAAAAACGCGAAAAAAGGAGCGAACGTTGGGGGGAGGGGGATTTTTAGTGGAGCGGAAATAAGGGACGTACCGTATTGCTTTATCGCCGGTTAAAACGCTATCTACGCGACTTGTACCGGTTAATGGAGCTAGGTTTTGCGCTATCTGAAAGCGCAACGACCAGCAACGCTCGCTCGCCAGATAACGTTTCGCCGGCCCAAGGCTCTCTCTTGTGAGAGCGAACGCGTACCGGGTGGTTTTCAAGACGGAGATTAGGTAACGCGTTACCTTACCTTAATCTCCGTTCGTGCGCTTATTTAACTCGACTTTTCAAAGTGCCACTCGAGAAGCGAAAAGAGCATGAGAGATATCCTTTCTCTCGCGGCCGGCTTCCAGGGCCTAGTCATTTCCACCGAGCGTAATTTTACGTTCGTCGGAAGGGAAATTAAAGAAAGGAAACGTGGATACTCGATCGAAGCAGCGGACCTTTGGTTCTTCTTTTAACGCTACTTCAACGTTGCTAATGAAATCTTCTGACTCGTACAATTTGACAGTGAAACAAGCAAATTGTACAAACTATGAGTCATCTGATTGTTCTACATTGTTTTAAATATAGCCTGCTACTTGCAACATGTTGAGTCATCGATGTTATTTGTTGCGCAAGAGTGTCCAGTGTTTCGTAATTTTTTGTAAATTTTCGATCGACTTGTTTAATATTTGAACGATCCTTTGTGAAACGAGTAGATTAAATAGTCAAAAGTTGCCGAGAGTATAAAGCGAGATTAAAATTCCTAATGCTGGTAATTAAGGCAATTGTGCATAAATGAACGAGTCTGTCTTCGTGTTTTATATGAGGGATATATCGCCGTGATGTTTCAGTAAATAAATGAAATAAGAAAAATGCAGAAGCTAAGGAGAATGATTCATTAAAAAGTATAATACATACATATTTCATGGTGCAAGAAATATATACATGTACATATTTCGTGGCGCTAACAAGGAAAATATTCTTCCTGTTATTATCTGTTATATTTCAATGCTTCAAAGTGCAGCGAAACAGGTACACCATTTCAATTCTGAGAAACGACTAGTCATCAAAAAAAGTTCTCAAAATAATTTTTAACGAACAACGAGTTCCTATAATCTAGAAACAATGAAAAATAACTGTACCTCTCAGTTTGAGAATTCTTCGTTCGGTGCTCGTTTTGCTGAATTCTTCGTTTTCATTTCGATTTGGACTCTCATCGTTTCTGTCTTCTTGTTAACGCCAGTTTAAAAAAAAAAAGAACCTTACCCTATTCATAAGCTTCACTTAGAAAATCGTGCACGTCCAACCTTACCGTATTCACGGGCTGCCTTGAAAAATAAAAATTCGACGGACCAACATCGTCTCGCGTAGAACAAACAAAAACCGACCCTTCCCCTTCTTTTCATACACCTCGCCTATTCTCCTTCTTCAAACTAACACCGGAGAACTAAGTAAAAAACGATGGAGAAAAATCACAAAAAAAAAAAAAAGAAAGAAAGAAGTCTCGACTCGTTCGAAGGATCGAAGTGGTGACATCACAGTACTCGAGCCTGTTCGCGTTGATCCTCGAGGTTCAAGGTTTCCCTCGGGTCGACTCGCCGCGCACGGTGGATTCTCCTTCGTTCTCATCGCCCCTGTAGGAAAAAGTCAATTGCACCAGCGATTTTCTTATCCGTAACCAGCAAGCAGCAAGAAGCGTGGTTTAGAATTCTGGCAGTGGGGTGTAATAGTGTGCTAGTCGAGGCAGTTCGTGGCACAGTCTGTTCGTAATTAGCGCCACGAGATGAATCAGTTTCCTATTATAATTAGCCGCTCGCCGGAAGGAACGAAGTGGGTGCAACACCCCTTTACACCTGCTCACAGACTTGTCTTCTGGGTGTTATTGACACTGTCGCTCCCATCGTACCCGCCGCACAACGCACTTTTCTCTCGGCCCGTCGACACTTCCCTCGAGTTAAATGGGTATTTCCCAGCTGCGCCCTCCTCGCGTTTTGTTCGAGTTATAGCTTTGATTTTTTTCGTCTTTCCAGTGATGATAAAACTGCATGTACAGCAGGAAATTTTAAATCGCGTAAATTGCGCACAACACACGAGAGTTATGAAAACAATCTGTAAGAATTAAAACAGAGCTTTCTGTGATCTTTTCGAATCGGATTTTCTACCGAAATTCTATCTTTTATATATATATATATATATATATATTATTTATTCGAAGATATAAAGTCTGCGAGTTTAGAGATATATATTATAGAAAGAAGAAAGAAACATCGTCTTACGAAAATCAGGATTCTTGAACTCGCGTTTGAACGTTGTGTGCATACGACGAGAAACAATCCACGGTGAAACGAGAAACGCCGTTTCGTCTCGTGACGATCACGTCAATTTCTCGGCTTAAAAACGCGGAGCTACACAAAACTACGATTCAGCCGACGAAGCAGTCCCGACAGACAGAAGAAAAGCGCATTGTGAACCGTGCGATAGAGACGATTGCTTCGCTAACGAGACACAAGAGCTTCATTTAAACGCCAGCATGCTCGTTTACGGAAGCAAAACGATTCTTTCCTGTTTCGTACACTCGACATTTTCATCTGAAACTTTCGTCCAACTTGTTCAATTCGTATTCAGAGGATTGGTCGTCCTCCACTTATGAAACTAGATTCGTTCATTTATTATGAAGTTTATAAAATTTCTCCGAAAATATTCAATTCTTTTGTATCTCTTTATATTTGTCTTGTGTTACAATACATTATTATATTGTTTATTTTATATATATATATATATATATATATATATATATAAAATTAAATTCGAAAACTTTACCTTACTTGATCGAAAATTATTTCACATCCCTAAATTATTACAATATGAAGTAAAACCTGAAATAGAACTTTGTATCTTTTTGTCTTTTTATATTCATTTTGTAACAATATATAATCATATTATTATATCATATTATAAGATTTATATTATATCCATCTATTATTTACGAGATTCAGAAACTTCACATTGCTTGATCTAAAATTTTTTCTCCATCTTGAATCAATTACGTTATGTAGTAAAACCGGAAATAGAACTTTATCATTCTTTTATATTAATTTTTATATTAATCTTGTAATAACGTATTATCATATTATTATATCATGTTATAAGATGAATATAGAAATATAATACAGCACAGAATATATATATATATATATTTTATATTATTTTCGCTTCACTTTGATTGATCAAAAATTATTTCACATCCCTAAATTATTGCAATATGAAGTAAAATCTGAAATAGAACTCTGTATCTTTTTATCTTTTTATATTCATCTTGTGACAATGTATAATCATATTATTATATCATATTGTAACATTTATACTATATCCATCTATTATTTACGAGATTCAAAAACTTCACATTGCTTTATCTAAAATTACTTTACCATCTTGAATTAATTACAGTATATAGTAAAACCGGAAATAGAACTTTATCATTCTTTTACATTTTTATATTAATCTTATAATAATTATCATGTTATTGCATCATGTTATAAGATGAATATAAAAATATAATACAACACAGAATATATATATATATATATATATATATATATATATATATATATATATTATATTTTTTTCTCGTATTCATTATTTACGAGATTCAAGAGCTTCACCTTGCTTGATCGAAAATTAGTTTGTAAATCATTGAATTGTGCGTTGTATCATCGCATAACGTAAGAACCACAATCAGGGTGGCCAGAAAGTACCAAGAGTAATTTTTCCACTCGCATGATTGAACACAACGTGCTTGCTTCCCGAAAATATTCGAAGCAAAAAACGATCCGGCTATCCATCTGGTGGAGGCACGTGGCCTGATCTGCACCTGACCCGATCTTCCTTCGGGATTTAATGCGATCGGCGAAACACACAACGACGCGTGCCCTCTCTAAAAAAACATCTGCCTAGTTAGACGCAGATGGCCATTGTGCAGTGAGCGAGATTCGTTTGAGAGATGACACGACAGGAATTTTGGACGATTGATTCCTCGCTTATAGTGTCATCCGAAGTGCACTTGCAGCACGCCCACTCGATCATTATTATAACGCGAACTAGTCACTTCATTTCGTGAACTTTGTTAATCGTCGTCTACGCGACAGATTCTTCCCCGTTGCTTTCTTCTCATTCCCCGATGTACCGAAGATACGATTAATCATCGTTAATTAACCACTGTGTGATAATTTGCTCCTTTGTGTTAGTCTTTATCGCCGGCTGTAAATCTTTGCGGGCGATTGAATTGCAAATCGAAGGTTTTGGCTCGCGCCTAGGCTCAATCGTTTAATTATTAGAGCGTCCAAACATTTGAAAGAAATCGTTAAATTTAATGTTTCAATCAATCAATTTAAATTTTATGTAAAATTGATGAAATTAGTTTTATTGGAAAAAAGAAACTCTTTACCCACTCTGTACATGGATATTGAGATTTTAACTTTCAATGTTTGCTTGAGAAAACCCCTTACAGAACCTCATACAGAATTGCTGTTTGTTAGAGGAAAAAAGAAAAGAAAAAATCGGCATAAAATCTGGACACGTAGACTTCCAAAGAACAGTCATTCTGGAAAGTCAGTCAACACTCGACGAACGAAACTAGCCCTTCTGTGACAACGAATCGGTGAACACCGTGGGCCTGGAAGGTCCCGTTGATGTCGCGAGTCGCTGGCCCATGAATCCGGGTCTCGTTTCGGGGGACAATAGGCGAAGAAGCTACGTTTCTGTCGACCTGTGTCGGGCTGACCCCCCGACAAAAGGAAAATATACGCGTGCATCGTTAATGGCGGATGGAAACCTGCTACACTTACACGATTCTCGGGGCAGCAGGTGTCTGGGAAGGGAATTACTTCTCTGACTCATCGCCAGGTGATGTTTACCACGGCGCGAGCAAGGAACCGGAAGCTCCTGCACAGAGGGCGAACCTTTCCTTGCAGACGTCCCTAATGGCGACGTTGAAACTCGTCGCTCTCCTCGTTATCCACGTTTTAGATCTTGAAATAATGATCGGGACACTCGTTATCTTTCAGCTTTTTATTTAATTGATGCAATTCGGATATATCGCGTCGCGTTAATTAATTGGTTTCCAATTTTCGTGGTTTCTGTCTGGTTAAATGGTAATTTCGTTCCTTCTTCTTTTTTTTTGGAAATTTTTTTTTGTGATATCTGACGTCAAGAGTTAGAGAAATAATTGTAATTTCTCGTAAAAATTTTGCGACCGTTGGAGCTTGTATATATTTTTATAAAGTGTAAAAAAATTCCTTTCATTTTGATCTTTTATTTTTTTGTGATATCTGACGTCAAGAGTTAGAGAAATAATTGTAATTTCTCGTAAAAATTTTGCGACCGTTGGAGCTTGTATATATTTTTATAAAGTGTAAAAAAATTCCTTTCATTTTGATCTTTTCATTTTGATATTTCCATTTATTTCCATTTTTGCAAAGTCTTTCTCTTTGCGAAATTTATTTCTAATTCTGTAAAGAAGAAAACCTTTCATTTTGATCTTTTTTTGAGTGTAGCTTCGGTCAATTAACCAGTTTCTTTTTCCCGAGATTTTCGTACATTTCTGTAGAGGTTCTTTCGTTAACTGCAAAAAGCACATTAAGCTCAAAGATCAATTTCTCTGCCAAATTTCTGCCACTGGACTTGCCTTTCCGTTTCCAGCTCGCGAACCCACTTCCAGACATCGAAACGAGATTACATTATCGAGCCATTTCGAAAAAAGCACATTAAGCTCAAAGATCAATTTCTCTGCCAAATTTCTGCCACTGGACTTGCCTTTCCGTTTCCAGCTCGCGAACCCACTTCCAGACATCGAAACGAGATTACATTATCGAGCCATTTCGTTATCAGCATTTCGTGTTCACCGGCGCAGTGTATATTCTGCACGTTCGATACGTAGAACAATAAAACTCAACCGAGGAGGAGCTGGATTGCGCAACGGTAGCCTACTCAAGAGCAAAGGGGGACAGTGCAATAAGGAATGACAAGAGAAAGAAAAAGAAGACGAAGAAGAGGAAGCAGAAGAGCAGGCGGAAGAGCTGAAAGAAGAGAGTGTACAAGTGCATGGTGGAAAGGAGGCTAAGACGGTGGTGGTGGTGGTGGTGGTGTTGCCTTCGGAAAAAAAAAGGGAGAAGCATAAACCCACCGGTGGCTGGGCTGCTTCGTCAACGAACCACGTGTGGGAAAACTCCGCGATGCGAGACTGAGAAACGCGTGCGTTCGATCGTGAATTCGCACGTGCGTGCATGCGTGTTTGTCCGTGTGATGATGTCCCGTACACCCACGCGAGCCGCATTGCGTATCGCTCTACTCGCTCGTTTTCTTACAAACCAGTCGCCCAGCCACTCGGTCGAGTTTTTTAATCGGACCACTTCACATACGATTTCGTATTCAAACCAGTTTTCATCTTCAGCTTAATTTCATCGTCCGTGTGGCGTCGTAGCCTCCACGAACCATTCAAATCACAGTTTCGAATCTCTGACTCGGGGCTTGGGCCAATGTTGCGAAAATCGAATTGACTTTAACAACGTTGAACGAGGGCTAAGATTAGTAGAAACACGTAGTTCGAGCGAATGTTGTACTCCTAAATTTTTCAATATTAGGGACAGTCGTCCCTCCTAATTGTAGGAGTAACAAGATCCATCATAATGTTTTCCCACAACAGTAGGTGGTCCTTCGAATCCCAAGGGATACAACCAGTCGTAAATGCCCTTAACAGGCGATGAGTGAGATTCAGTATTTCACAAGCGTTTCTCTACATTTTCCAAGTACGTACATGCATAGATCGCGCGCCGCTGACGACTATGATTTTTCTAGGTCGCGCCTCACGCAACGCTTGCCGTGTTAATTCGAACGTCCATTCGACTCGGCATCGGTCTTCCCATCTTCTTGCTTCGCCGGATCAATCTGTGAAATCTAACGCTCTCGAACGCTTCGACGACTCCTAGAGAATCTTTCCTGTGGATGGGTTCACCTTCGTCCGCCTATTAGTGGACCAGAACCGTCTCACTGATCTCAGGTGTTCTGGGAACATCTCGAATCTAATTCTAGATGCACAGGTCTTAGAAAGGAAAGTTTGTGGAAAGACATTTTCGATTTGGTGGAAATACATGTAAAGAACCTGCAAGAATTGAAGGTCATTTCAAGGTCAAAAATTTTTTTTTTCTTTCCATTGTATTTTTTCAAGCAATAGTTCTTTTGAAAAATGCGTGTGTTCTAACAGCGTCTTGAGTTTCCTGACATATCATTTTATACATGATATTGTTATATTTTATCGTAATGTAACATTTTGTTGTTTTACAATTTCACAGAGTTCTGGAGAATATAAATTTCCGCAAATTCCATTGACCTGCAAAACTTTAAACGAAATTTAAATCGATCTCTCGTTATCTGTTATTAATCGTAGCATCGTTCAATAAAATTTAATAACTCCAATATTAATACTGAAACCCGCTCGATTTCGATTTTCTTTTTAATCAACAGAACTTCCTCTGCGACGTTCGATTGTCTTTATTACATTCTTCTCGCTACGATGCACAAGGCAATTGCGATTTATTATGCATAGTTAACAGATACTTCCTCATTGATACTTTCTGTTGCTTTCGTTACTTCTCCAACAACGTTGCGTAATTTAGGCCGCGGTGATTAATGATCGATTAATTAACCGTGCGCTTCTGATAATCGAGGAAAATGGAGAAAACAGGAAGCTGGGAGTAGCGACGATGAGAGTGATGATGATGGCGCAGCCACTTCTGATAGAAAGGAGAAACTAACGTGGGACGTTTCAACAGATTATAGAGATTGAAAACGTGGCGAAAGACAAATGAACTTTTTCTATTGAATTTCGCAAAGTACTTGGTACTTTCTTAATGAAATTTCTGCTCGTGTGGAATAGAATATTTACCGGCAGCGTTTCGATTATGTTATGTTATGCGAGGCGCAGTTAGTGTGTCGTCCTGCAGTTAGCTAGAGGCTAGCTGGTTGCAGAATTTAATTCGCTGCTTGAAATAATTGGGGGATTATTTACTTGAGTTGCCTCGGGTTAACAAGCCGTGTAAACGGAGCGACAAAGTGTCTCATTTGTTTGCAAAATGTCAGTTGGAAATTTGCATTTGGTAATTTGGTCTCTCGCAGGTAATACGACAGATTTAAAATCTATCAGTGACAAACGTAAAACGTTTGTGAGTCAAATTTTTTATAAATTTAATGATTGTTGGACAGATATTCTTTTTTTCATGACGATGCACAGAGATTTGCTTTTTTCAAGCCAATTTTTAATATAAAATTAATTAGCCAGGAATAGATGAATGTATTTGTCTCCCTATTCGACTTGGAGAAAATCTATCAAAGATAATATATAATAATAAATAATAATATATAGTGTTATATAATAATATAATAATATTATAATACATAATACATCAATAGATAATTAAAGGATTCTCAAGTAATTCTGAAATTCTGAAAAATCAAAACACTGTGTATTTATCTCGATTGGAAAGTACGACGTCCGTCATCTTCACGCACGCTCCTCTGAATGATTTATGCAAACCACTCGACAGACGCGCAAATCATTTCGCATTGATCGCGCGTGGCACAGAGCAGAAGGGTGTAGCGGAACGAATCGAAAGGTTAACGCGCTCGAAACCCGTTTCGTTCGGCCTAGTTCCAAAAGTATGCAAGCAACAAACGTTTCTCCAGCCCATTGTACAATCGCGCGTGGCACAGAGCAGAAGGGTGTAGCGGAACGAATCGAAAGGTTAACGCGCTCGAAACCCGTTTCGTTCGGCCTAGTTCCAAAAGTATGCAAGCAACAAACGTTTCTCCAGCCCATTGTACGACGACGCGATCTCTCGATCGCTTTGCCCCGAGCCAGAGAACTCATGGCGAAACGTGTCGAGGTCAGAGCACACGTTTCCAACGTGTGGTTCTGCTCCGTTTCGTCTCTCGATCGATAACTTAATATC
>NIPQ01115445.1:0-13975 GCA_002806875.1 Lepidotrigona ventralis hoosana
ATTATTGCTTCCCTCAGTTTTCGTTGAATTCAGGATAACATTTCGGATGCGACCATAGAATGTCTGTTGGCGATCAAAAAATATATTCATATTTCGAACTATAACAGCTGCATAATTTGATTACATAATCAACAAAACTGTTGTCAAATCAAGAAAGATTAGAAATGCAAGATCGCTCACTGGCAACTTTGTGATAGATTTGCAAGAAACAAAAAACAAATTTATAAGAAAATAGAAGAAAATGTGAAAAAGAGTAACTTCAGCAAGGTGTTAGATATGAAGAAGTCGACTTTGATTCACTGAAATCTTCGTGCGGCGATAGAATCCATTACCATTCGTAGGGATATTCTAGAAGAATATCAGTAAGAATTGCTCGGATAAGTATAAGTATGCATACTTAATTTCTTTAAAACATACTTAATTTCTATATACATATTTAATTTCTTTTAGAATAAATTTCTTTTAGAACTTTTCTCTAACTCCAGTAATCTCAGTAATCTCTCTCTCTCTCTCTCTTTCTCTCTGCCATATTTTCATATTGCTTGCTTATTTTTTTATCTATAAACGTATAATATACTGTAATGTTTATTTTAAAACATGACCAAAAGGACGTACAAAATTTCAAAACTTTGATCCATAATTTAATAATTTTTTATTCAATTACTTAAAATTGACGACTTCAAATGAGAATGCTCCCTTAATTTGAAAGAACATTTTATTCCATCCTCACTAAATATTGATCAACTCTTAACAACATAATGCGAACAATATGTCAATTTGTAACAATAGATCCATTCCGTTCAACAAGCAAAATTTAAAAACTTATATAAAAGATTTATATTAGGATTTATATTGCGCAGCTACGACGAAAGTGTATCTTCCAGAAACAGTTTTTCAAAAATAATTAGACATTATTTTGTTAATCGAAGAAAAGATACAAATCAAAATTTTTCATTTTCAACTTTATCAACACGCATTTATTCACAATGACGTATAAAATATATTTACACAAAAAATAGTGCAATAATCTACATACAGTGTTGCAAAAAACTACATACAATTAAACTACATACATGAATCAGGACCAGCGACATAACTGATCAAATTATAGTGATAACAGATTTCAAATTTAATATAATTGTTTTAGTTCAAAGTTTCTTATTATTAATGTTTTTAATGATAGTTCCACATATTTTAATTATTTAAAATAATTTTACGCTTTTAATAGGAAAATATCTTTTTAATATAGGAAAATATTAGTATATCTATAGTAAGCTATTGTTTAATTTTAAACTATTGTTATCTAAAGTATGATTTATTTTCTTACGTACTTTTATTATTTAAAGTGATTTGATTTAATAAAAGATATTAATAGTTAAAAAAAGTTATTTATTATCATCTATTGAAATAGTTGATTAAGAAATATTAACATATAAAATTTCGATTTAATGTAATGTATATTCTATTAAATTCTATTTAAAAATTTAAACTTTATCTCGCGTTAAATAAATTAAAATTATAATATTTATTATAAGTATTATAATACAGAATATTTATTCAAAAAATGTCCATTAAATTTCTCTATAATTTCTCTATAAACGTTCTCTAATATTACTGCACAGAATGAACTACATAATTTGATTTAATTAAAGGATATATCAAAAACAATTATTTATGAAAATTTTATTCACAATGAATTTGAAATATTCCAAAATAAACTTACTCGAAAATTAAATAATGTTACTATTTCTTGTTATAAATAATTAAATTACATGGTTTATTCTACATGATTCTTAATTATGAACAATAATTTTAATAGAAATAGTAAAAAATTAAGAATTATCAACTCACTAATGCCGCAGATAATGCCATCAACATCCCAGCCATAAAAGCTACACATACTCAAATGCAAATTGGGCAATTGTAATAAATTCATAAAGTGGAGAAATTGTTACATCAAAAGGAAACCTCATTTTAAGTAACAATTTCTTGTTATTTAGATTCAATTCTCCAATATCATCTCCAATATCATCTGACATCAACATGGTACTTGCTGAATATAAGATGCAAGTCATTGAATAAATGACTACCAAAAACTTGGAAATGCGAGAGCATATAACTAAATCATCCATCAGAAACTCTTAGTAGAGTAAGTAGAGTAAACTCAGTAAGAGCACAATTATTCCAATCTTCAAACACGAATATTAGAATATTGCGAAGTTTTCTGTATAAAGTAATTTTTACAATTATTATTATTCGAAAAAGTTAATTAAAACATGACACAAAAAGTTAGTTAAAACATTTCCGTGTAAAAAATTAACGTATTGTTCAATAAATAAAATAACAAAACGCAGTAAGGAACGTAGTATTGAATCATATAATATAAAACGTGAAGATTAAATATATAAAACATAGGATAGTCAGTAAAAGTGATTAAGAAAAATTAACAATTTTCAATAATAAAACTGATAATACATAAAAATTTCATCTTTACATCGTCAAATAATGTATATTATTGAACAGTTAAAATTTATTTTCAGAACCGAAAATAGTTATGACATATGTCTTACCGCTAGTTAAACCAAAGAATGATCAACTTAATGAACGTAATTGTATTCGATAGAGTCACACTTAAACCATGTAATAGATCAGGTAAGTCTGCTGTTTTAAAATAAGAAATACAATACCAAATCTGGAATGTTACGCAGGTACCCATTACGATAGTCCAAAAAATACGTTGCAAAATTCTATATGAGGAATTTGGCCAAAGACCTATCAAACGAAGACAAACTTCTATAGGATAGGTAATCATAGTTTTAAGCGCCATTGTAACTGTTATTTTTTCTTTTTTTTTTATTTTTTTTTTATTAATTCACATGCGAATTAGAACGAAGAAATTTTGACTTTTTTTTAAAACACTTCAACACAATATACATCTACATCATATCAAACGTGGATAAATATGCTACTGAACCACCTACCTTATACGCATGAATGTTTCTATCTGAATGGCACTAGTTTTCGCAACATCTATAAGCAAATAACATTTTTGTTCATTGTCTTTCGATCAATACCAATTATTTGTATACCATTATGTAGTACAATGGACCTTATACGCATGAATGTTTCTATCTGAATGGCACTAGTTTTCGCAACATCTATAAGCAAATAACATTTTTGTTCATTGTCTTTCGATCAATACCAATTATTTGTATACCATTATGTAGTACAATGGGCAGATTAAATTAAGTATGCTAAAGCGTAGATTATCATTCAATCTCTCTTCCATATTTTTTTTCTATATTAACACAAACCAAAGGTTAGTATTTGATTAAACAGTACAGTTTCAATATACATATACGTTATACGATGTTTTTATGGCTTTTGAAAGGCTGAAAAATTCAATCTCTCTTCCATATTTTTTTTCTATATTAACACAAACCAAAGGTTAGTATTTGATTAAACAGTACAGTTTCAATATACATATACGTTATACGATGTTTTTATGGCTTTTGAAAGGCTGAAAATTATTGAGTAAAAACAATATTTCATATTAATATACCAACAAAACTTGCATAAAGTTTGTCAGTGACTAAATACCGTAATATATTGTGATTCATTTGTTAAATTTAATATATATTAATATTTATTAATTTTTATTAATTATATCATCCTTTATATTTTGATATATATGTTTGTACAAGTTGTGATAAAATGAATTGGAACTTCGAATTACTTAAAAAAATTAAATAAAAATAGATTAGCAGTGGAAGAAAAACGTATAAATTGATTTCTTTAAACTTTAATTATTTTTCTTTAGAAAATTCTGATCTTTAGATACATTTTTGACAGACGTCGTTTATGAGACTTTATTTTATAATGGCAAAAGTTCGTACTCAATATAAAAATGAAACACAAGTTTAAGATACATTTTAGAATGAAAAATTTATTATTAATCACTGTAATCTTAGTTAGTCTCCATTGAAGCACGCAATACTATCATAAACACCAAAAAATCCTTCAGAGTAAAGTCAATGATCTAGATTAAAATCCGAAATATACGAAACTATTTATTTAAAGAGCAAACACGCAGTCCAAAGAAACGTGTTAAATGTTTTTTGTTATGATTTTAACACATTCCTTTCCGAAACTTGTATAACATAACATGGCGAAAATATAATTTTTCATATAATTAGTGAAGGTTCTCCATATAGATTCCTTTCGTACATAAATCAACTTAACTCAACGCCTGATGTTAAAATGATTCATGATGGCATTTTTCGACACATTATGTAACACCAATGTCGAACTACGATAATGCTGCCATCACCTCTAAAAATCGGACACCAATTTTTGTAACATATAGAAAAATTATATGGATAGCAGATTTTCAAATTTGATTTTTTCAAAAACGAAACATCAAATCAAAAAATTTCATTCTATATTTTTTTATTATTTTTTCATTACGAATACCCCCTTGTATATGTCATTCCGAACCTGTAGAGAAAAAAATATTACTTAGAATATAATCATTTTAAATGATCATAATTTCATTCATTTTAGTTCATTTAATAGAACATACAGTGCACTATTAATTTAATTCTGTATAACAAAGTTGGACAAGCGATGATTAACGTTTAAATCTTATCTTTTCAATAATCTTTTAATGTATTAATGAATTTCAATAATATATTAATTCCAACTTAAGTTGTGAATCATACAAAACAATTAAATTCTTATTTTATTCGTTGGTTGTAATGAACAACTAAATATCTTTTAATCGTTTACGATTAAGGATCAAATTCTTATTTTAATTGTTAATTGTTATTAACGATTAAATTCCTTTCAGTTTTAATTATCAGTTGAATACCTCATTAACGATTAATTGCTGAAATTCTTTTTATACTAAAATTAGCGTTTTCTATATCTTCTTGTTCGCGGCTAAGGATCGAGACTTGCACTAACGTATGAGATGATAAAACCTCTGTGAGTACGTGAACAATGAAATTTTGAATATTAATACCTAATATAACAAAATGAATTTTTTTATTACTGTTTACTTATTTAATAAATTTTGAAGAAATTCAAAATAAGTTAATTGGGCTTGCAGATATATGTTATTTTATACCTTTTGACAGTATAACTCAAGAATATGTTTTATTTCAATTAAATATCTTAACCCTAAAGACCTCGACGCTCTATTACAATTTTAAAATATATCTTCAATGTAAGTGAAATTATAATCAAATTCGATGTAATAAGTAATCAACGATTAACCATTAATTTTATTTATCGATTAAATAGATCGTCTATTTTTCGACGATTAATTTTATTAATCGTTAACATTAATCAGTCAATCAAACTAAAAATTTTAATCAATTAATTAATGCCCAATTCTGGTATATAGTAAAAATCTGTATATGTAGATTGCAGGTTCGAAATGCAAGACTGAAATTGCCGCATCACCTATAACTATGAATCTAGGGGTGCAAAAAAGTATTATCTCTACGACAAAAAGCGCACGTGACTCCTTCCTCTAGCATGAAAATAATAAAAAAAGTACGCGAAATCAGCAGAACCTTCTAATTGTAAGAGAGGGAACTACAGTCTGTTCGAACGAGACGAATCAACAAAGCAGAACGTATGTATGTTAAGGACGACAGATGCAAGAGACTCCAGGTGTTGGATGGCAGATGTTGAATTCAGAATACGTGGGAGGACGGATTATTATTTTTAAGAAATTCGTAATGAAAAATTGGCTTTAAACTCTTCTAATGTGAAAAAAAAAAAGATACAACAAATTTTCGTCCGAAAATCCCATCTGAAAAGTTTAATTATATTTGGAAGCTGTGAATACGTTCTTATCTCAATCACGTTTATTTACCTTCGCTTCTGTAAATAACTCCGTCCTTGATATTTCTTCACAAAAGAAGGAAGTCTATAGACCAATAGGAAAGTTTGTCAGACTCGAAATTAAGATCTCTAATCAGAAAGATCCGACGGAATTTAAAAAAGACAGTACTGCTCCTGGATGAACTCCTAACTGACAGACGAATACCACTTATCCATATTAAACAGAGAAAAAGAAAATAGGTCTTCTGATTCTATCGAAAAGAAAGAAGAAAAATAAAAGAAAAAATAAAATATTTCGTCAATCTCTCTACTTGAGATCAACTTACTGAATCAACTGAGAATTGAATGAATCCTTAGATTCACTCAAGGATACTTGAAGGAAACATTTTGAATTCGATTTAGTTTGATTCAACTTGTTTCAATTTAATTTAATTTCGCTTAATTTGATTTGATTTTAATACAGTTTAATTTAATTTAATTTCGTTTTATTATTGCGTTTTGTATTTTGAGTTAGTAAATAGGGATTTGGATTTAATTCAAAATTTTTTTCGAGAGTTTAAGTACATTACTATCGTGATGGATCGTTTCATACTTTGGTTTCATTACATATTCGTAAAAACTTACTTATTGATCTCAGCAATTAATATTTTTATAATCTCTTAATATTACGATATTTACTTAAAGCGTTTTATATTTTTGAATTAGGAAATTTAATTATATCATTAATTGTTGCATTATGTAATTATATCATTAGTTGCTTTAAGGTATTTTCATTGCGTGCTTGTATACAGGATGGTTCATTTAAGTGAGGTCACCTAAATATAGGCTTCGAATTGTGATAATACAAAAAATATTTTTTGCCTATCGCGAATGGTATCAAAAGACCTATAACTGGTAAGAATTTTTTTAAGATCATTTTTTTTCAAGGACTTTTTAATATCAAAGAATTTTTTTTAAGATCATTAATGTCTTTTTCTCATATAAGTGTATTTTTTTTTATCGCATCGTGTAGCTGGTAAAAAAGTACGTTCAGATATGTAAAGAATATGAAATTACATTGATATCGAAAAATTTAAATTTTACGTATTAAATTTATCTCTATCAAGATCACTGATTTCAGCTATAAAATCGTACTAAAATATCCTAGAAGATTTAATCATACAATGTTTAAGATAGTATTTACTTTTTTTTTAAGTTATTATCGTCGCAGTAGATGTTCAAAGTGCTATGATACACTATACAAGCGACCGTAATTCGTTTATCTTTCGATTGTTTCCGAATCAATAGCAGCAATAGCTATTCGATTTCTCATATCCTCAGGTACAGTTGGACGTTCGTTGTAAACTGTTTGTTTCAATTTTCCTCAGAAAAGAAATCCATTAGAGTGAGATTCGGTTGGCCATGCAACAACTCCATTACGACCAATTCGTTGATTTAGAAATTTGTAATCTAAAATTTATTTAACAAGACGTGTAGAATGAGCCGGACAATTATCATGCTGATAGCACATTTTTACATACATTTTTACATGCATGAGCATTTCTAGTTCATCTTGCAAAAATGTTGCATACTTTTTTCCGTTTGAAGTATTGTTTATGAAATACAGACCAATTATTTGATTATTCAAGATGTTGCATCATACTCTCCAAAGTTTTTTTGTTTCTCTTAACTAAATTTCAACTAGTGTGGATTCTCGGTTGACCAGTAATGCATGTTTCTCAGATTAAATTACCACGATTAGTGAAAGGCACTTCGTCAGTAAATAACACTTTTTTAAAGAATGATTCTCGATCACTTTCACAAACCGAGAAAAATGCATACGATTTACAAAATCTATTCCATGAAGATCTCGATGTAAAAATAAATGATACGGGTGAAATTTTTCTTCCTTTAATATCATACGTATTATACTAGTTTTAGAAATGCAACTCTCACATTCAAATTGTCTTGGACTCACATGTGGATTTTGATTAACTTTAGCTACAATAATTCCTTTATTTCTAGTAATTTCGATAGAGATAAATTTATAACTTAAATTTTCGATATCAATGTCATTTCAGGATCATGTTCTTTACATATTTAACATACTTTTTTACCAGTTACACGATGTAAAAAAATATAGTTGTATGAAGAAAAAACATCAATGACCTTGAAAAATTCTTGAAAAAGTAACCTTAAAAAAGAAAATTCTTGCCTTTTAGTTATAGGTCCTTTCGATACCATTCGCGATAGGTAAAAAATATTTTTCATATCATCACAATTCGAAAAGATTTAGGTGTTAAGGCCAGCACCTATTGTAATTTGTGGCACGGACAGGATTTAAACCGTTTTTAGAAATTTTATATTTCTTAACACATTGGGTGCAGGCACCGGGTCTTAACAAGACTTAACGGGTTAACAATGAACGGCTCTGTCATAAATTACGGTAGATCCTCAGGATTCATATGACTCTTTGGGAAAATGAAAATTTCAATTTCAGTTTTCCTGGAAGGGGAAATACACAAGTCTTCGCCGGAGAGGAGGAGCCTTTTCATCTAGATAGGACGAACAAATTAGGACAGTTCAGGAGTTTCCGATCAATTTCCGAGCAAGGAAGTTAAGGAAGCTTTCTCGTTCACAACCTCAGTAATCAGTAAACAAGTGTGTGCGTAATAAAAATCAAATAAAGACTCCAGAAAAGTCATAAAAGAACAACTTACTTAAGGTTATCTCAAGAAAGGAGCCACATACTTATCAGATTCATCTTGCAAACTGGTATGCAGAAAGATATGAAACACATCAACAGCTATCCCTACCAAAAACAGATACAGCGTCTTCGCTGATTGCCTTATCAATGAGCTAGATTCAGGCCCTCAAAACACGGGATCACAAAATGATATTTCAAACACGAACACCGCAACAAATCTAAACTCTCTTGCTAAAAAAAACTCAAAACCTTAAACCTCCACTGACATATATTCACGGTAAAATAGGTCATATTATTAAACTCATTGACGCACTTAAATCAAAATATCCAACGCATTCCAAGTCAAATTTACGTCCGGCAAAATAATTAAAATAATGTTTGCTAACGTCAAAAATTTTACTCAACTCAAAGCCATTTGTACCAATAACGTTGAATTTCACACCTAACATTGAATTTTCACGATCACGTCCGAGAAAATTTTGCTGTGCTCAAAGGCTTAATCCCGCCAACTAGAATATGTAAAAACATTAGATACCAGGGTCTAAATCCCATACACTGTGCTGCAATACCGACCACAGAAAAAACTTATATACAAAGTCACGTTCGCACCGGAACTGCACTTGTACAAGCAAATCATGTCAGATTCATCGAGAATGTCAAAATATACTGAGAAAAATATGAGTCATTAATAATGCCAATGATTCAGTGTTTCCGTTGCCAGGAGCATGGTCACATGTCATCAAACTACAAGTGTGTGTCAAATGAGACCGGTCCAAATGACACCAGATCCTGTAGCAAAACCGCAGAAATATTCCAACATGCACCAACTGCAAAGGCGCTTATCCTTCCGATTACTTCCAGTGCCCTACATTACCGGCCTTTTTGGTCAAAAAAAAACTGTTAGTAAAGAAAAAACCCATTATGTGCAAAACTCTCTCCCAACATGCACCTCACAGCACTTTACATACTCATCCCACCTTATCCCTAGCACCTTATCCCAAAATTCCCACCACTTTTCCCATGACTCAGGCAAACCACAAAATAAAGCAAAAAATATTGTACACAAGAACGGTATCACCTCAACCACAGACGAAACATATGAATAGACATTGTATCACCATGTATTTTTTCGGCCATGGTAATACGGTTTTCAAAACCGTACCATTTTCGTGTTACATCCGTGTTGACCGATTTTGCGATCACAGTACTACTAGTGGCGAAAATTAAAATTAGAAAAATATGAACAGTGTTGCCACGTTTGTTTCGAGATTTATTGAATTTAATGGTACTTCATCAATGGAGGAAAATATAAACAGCTAATTTAAAACAGCAACTAATGGAAATACGGGTGAAAAATTTAGTACACATTTGACTATTAAGATCTATTTAAAAGTATTAGAAAAGATTGATTGAAATATGATATTTTTATGAACAACATAATTAGATAAGACGTCTTTTTATTTAGAAATGTGTAAATTCACAACCTGAATGGATTATTTTTATCCCGTAAACTCGATTTTATGAAAGTTTGAACTTATCAATAAAATATTTCTACAAATATGTTTCCACGTTAGAAGAAGTACATTATGTGTTGTAAATTACTTCTTGCAAAATTCATCTGTTTCGAAATTTCGAAGTCAACTTTATTTTCTTAAACAATACCATATGCATATTTTCTTTTTTATAGTACGATGTTATTCGGTAGAACGAATTCACTAAATTGCATTTTCGAGCGAAATCATTTATTGTTATAAATTATTAATAGAAATGATATAATGTACAATTAATAATAGAATAATTAATAGTAATAATTATTAGAAAGTATGAGTGACTTAATGATTCATTTCTCATATTTTCCTCTGATTGCCGGTGAATTTTCTGATTAACCACTCCTTCACTGATTTCGCCGATCCCTAAATATCATTTAGAAATCGATATCCTGAACGATCCTTTCCTCTAACGAGTGAAATCCAATATATGCGTTACAGAAAAAAATACATTCAAAAATCACAATACATTCAGAAATCGGTGAGACACAGGCAAGTTTCGATTTTCCTGACGAAAGCGTAGTTGTCGAATTCTAAAATTCTTACACGGTTGTCACATTTCTGTTACTGTTCTGTCCGTTGATTCAATGAAATGATTAACTAGCGAAATAGGTGAGTTAAAGAATTTTTCGTATGTCTCCGAATCCGACCGAACTCGGCCAAAATTATCCGATTCGACCCGAAGTCGACTATCTGCGAATCATTTGGGCAAATTTTTATTTAAATAATAAATAATAAACAATTAAAAGTATAATTTTTATTTAAATAAAAATCAAACAGAATTAAATTAATTATTAAATTAAATTAAATTAATTATTTCTTTTACTAAAATTTGTTCAAGTTTCATGATATTGTCCCGGAAAAATTAATAATTTATGAAAATTTTGCTTTATCAATGATTACACCAGAGATATTTTTTAATTAATAAAGGTTGAATTGTTTTCAAATATTTGATAAACAATGAAAATGAAAAAGAAAACATTTTAAAAATAAGAAAATCTGTATTATTTATTTATTCGTTATACTGTTCTATAAAAAATAAATAAATATATATATTTCAAAAAATAAGAAATTTTGTTAAAAATAATAATAAAAGAAATTAAAAAGCATTATTTATTAAAATAATTATTTATTAAAAATCCTTTTCCTAATTTTAAATTTAAAATATTATGTTTTCTATATTTTCGTTTCTTGACGCAGTATGAGACACGTTAAAATCCTCTTAGAGTGCACTTCAGCAGATATTCTTTGATACAATAGGAAATCTGAAATCTATGTCCCTTTAATTACTTTGTTAGGGATTCGTCACGCTATGAGTCGTCTTCGAGTTCGGTTAAGGACCAAAATACAAATCAGAAAAAGATATACGTATTTTTACATCAAGAAGCTAGCGCGTGAAAAATCTATCTTGTTGTAATAAAGTTCTGTGAAATTGTAAAATATAAGTTTTCCTTATATTCCTTGATCTCCAAAAATATAATTTATATCACATAGTGTGCCCGTCTATATCAAATTTGTAAACACATTCAACATTGGTTGATTTTGCGAAATATGTAAGATTATATTCCGTATGTTTTCATTAAATCTTCATGAGATATTAAAGAATTATATTAAATAAATAAGAAAGTGTTTTATTATTGTCATAATATTAATGGACAAAGTAGTTTATTAAAAAATTTCGAATAATATTTTGATTAATAAGCGTAATTTTTAAATAATGAATTATAGAATTTATGTTATTTGTTATAACTGCACTGCATAGTTATAATAAAATCATTAAAAATTTAAATGCGGAAATATAATTTTAACATTTTAATATTAATAATAGTTTTAAATAGTTGAAAATTTTGTTAGTTAAAAATTTATACATAAAACTATGTAATAATTTTAAAATTTTAATTTACTAAATATTAAAAAAAGTTGTGATAAATCTGTAAAATAGACTTCTTTCTGATATAGAGTAGAATGATTTCGGTTACTTTGTCTATAGTTACCAGCTTCACAATTCGGTATTGAAAGTTTGACAACACTGTAATAGGTTTCAAAATCATGCTGGTTCATTCATTAATTCCCCAACTCACCGTTGTCTAAACGTAGAGTGTGCTAAAAAACCAGTGACTTTTTAGTGGTATTTCAGGTCACGGGCCACGAAAATCCGTAAGATGCAATGTCTATACCTCGTCTGTGCCTCAACTACCGCCACAACCTCTGAACAAACTGAACAGCCTCTCAAACTATCCCGAAACTATCAGATCATATAATAGACGATATTAAAGCAACAGACATGGACCAGTTCCTAAAAATTATATCGCTCATTCAGAAATATTATAATGTACAAACACCCTAGAAAGAGTCTGAACAATACTAATAGTGAAAAAACTAGATAATGAGCAGCCATAAAAACTTCATCAACATCACTTCATGAAACGCTACTAGCGTTAAAAACAAAATATTTGAACTTCACAAATTTTTAATAGACTATAATACAAACAACATCATCACAATCATCACCGAAACTTAAAATACCCTACAAAATACACAGACAAGACGGGTCACCAACTATCAAAAATAAACCAAGAGGTGAAATACTAATAGTTGCACATAAGGACATTTCTACGGAAGAGACACTACAACTAGCTACCTCGAATACTTATCATCGAGTTCCCCTGAGCAAGTTAAAATAAATCCTTCCGATCTGGAACCATGGTACTGCATAAAGACCCGGACTCTATATCATTAGCGGTGAATTCAACGCCAAGCACACTCTATGGAACAACACCAAAAGAAAACATGAACAGTTCCATCCTTAAAAATCATTCCGAGCTATACAATCATCAAATCATCCATAGCTCCACTTACATCCATAGGAAACCAAACTGAACCTCTTTCTGAACATTGACATTTTTCTGTCAAATGTCCCCTTCCTACAAAATTGCCACATCATAGACGATTTATCATCAAATCATCTACCGGTTGCCCTCTGTTGGAATATATCGATGAATGATGCGAGCGTGTGAGAGTGATTGTTCTTTGTACCGTGCTGGGCAAGTGAGCGCTAGGTCCGTGTTGCGCAGTTGATCTTGAAGCGTCGTTCTGAACGTACTGATACATGCATCTCTCATCAATTACATTATCGCCAATTCTTGTTCTATAAATTATTAAATAAACTCTGACACCCTCTCACAAAGAACCTAAAACAACGCAAAACGACAACACCAAACCGCACAAACTGATTGGAATACATTCGCCAAAAACTACAGCAGATTCAAAATAAACCAAAAACTAACAACACAGACGACATCGACAACGAAATTGAAGCCCTCATCCGGCTAATCCACAGATCTTTTCAAAAAGTAACGCGTAAAACTCCAAACCACGATTAATCCTCTCTCGCAAATCCTCTTTTCCAGAACCTCACTAAGAAGAGAAATAAACACAGGCGAAAGTTCCAAGAAATAAAACAAATAAACATATCGCAGAAGCTCGAAACCAAATATGGCAGGACAAGCTTCCAAATCAAGAAAACGAACCACACACTTTGGCAGATATAAGATTACCTGTAAAAAACCAGATACCTATACTTCGAAGNTCAGATACCTATACTTCGAAGATCTGCATTCCACACACTCCATTACACGCTTGGCTGTAAACTTCGAAAAAATACACAACTCTGCACGGAACACAACTTTCAAAGGCTTAAAACATTACCACTTACAACCTCCCCCTCACTCCCCCATGGACACAGTAGTTTAAGCTGCACTTCTCAACAGATGAAGCATATAATCAAAAAACTCCTCTCCAACAAGGCTTCAAGACCAGACAAAATCACCCACAATGACACTCAAGAAACTCCCAATTAAATTTATAGTACAAATACATTACATCTTCT